>CAIGRO010151368.1:0-12783 GCA_903798355.1 Fraxinus baroniana | reverse complement strand
GGGGGGGGGGGGCAAAACTGAAAAATACATTACAAATTAACCAGGAATAGTGTATCAAGGACAATGTTGGGGGGGCGATCCCCCCCTAGCTCCGTCTCTGAGTGCGTACACGTGATATTGTCATTTTTTTACCAAATTGTATATTGGTCTCTGAACCTTATCAAGTGTGTATTAGATCCCTTTCGACAATTTTTTTTTCATCCTGTTGGCTTCTCTTCACCTCCAGTTGACCATTGACGTTCTTGAATCACCGTCTTGCAATCCGATACAACTATTGAAATGTTGCACTTTAGTCCCCGTAGTTTGGATTTCGTCATTTTTCTTCATTTTTCCGTTCTTTCTTCCAATTCTTCATATAATTATCGAGTTTTACCTATTAAATACAATAAAACACAAATTAGGCCATGGGCCGTCCAAAAAATAACAAGATACCATCATTTAGGACCCCAAATAAGTGTAAAAACTACACTTATAAATTAACACTACCTAAATTCCAATTTAGTTTAGAATTTAATAAATCTTTAAAATGACAATATGTTGTATACAACATATTTAGTTTATAATTTATGAAAATAAAATAAAAAAAATCTCTTCAAAAGTCGTACTAAGTACGTAAAAGATTTTTATTTTTTATGTTTTTAGAACTCTATACTTTAGCATTTAGAGTGGCTATAGGGTAATTAAGTAAGAAATAACTATAATAAATGTTGTTTAACTATTTAATAATCATAATCTACTGGAAATAATTTTTAAAATTTTTAAGGGTTTTAGAACGTCTACACATAATTTTTTTCTTAGTCTATACTTCGTTAAAAAGACGAGACCTCAAAAGAATCTATCTATGGATATCGCTGAAAAACTTCGTAAAATTCTACGAGATATAGAATCCATTGAAAAGAGTGAGAGGATCGAGAAGATTACATGTGTGGCACTTGAATATGCTTTTATTGAGAAAAACATGGTCACGTGACTAACTTTTGAAAAATATTTTTCATAGAAAAAATATTGATCAAATACTATAAAAGTAAGAATTTAAATGAAAAATGACATTTTTCGTAAAAAAATAAAGTCAATCAAATACATTCTTATTTCTACTTTACCCATGTGGTGTGTTTGAAAGTTGTGAATGTGAAAACTTTATTAGCTGTACATTCATGTATAAAAATTTATCAAAAAGTTTACTAGGAAAATATAGTACTTCATATTGAATAATAAAAAATTATATGAAAAAAATGTGTACATATTTTTAGCCCATATTTGGTACATATTATTTTTTTCATTCTCATTCTTCTACTCATTTTCAATCACACATTTTTCAATAAAATAATATTTTCATCACATCAATAATTTTTCATTCATTTTCAACCACACATTCTTTATCAATCTACTATTTCAGAATACAATCTTTCAAAATAACTTGGCTCAAACACACATGAGGTTTATAACAATTTCATAAATACCTATTTATTTTCAAAATGCTGCGCATGATTAAGTAGATTCCCAACATGGTACACATTAAAATTTTCATTTTCATTCTTATATTTATTTTCAACCAAACATTTTTCAATAAAATAATATTTTCCATCACATCAATAATTTTTCATTCATTTTCAACCACACATTCTTTATCAATCTACTATTTCAGAATACAATCTTTCAAAATAACTTGGCTCAAACACACATGAGGTTTATAACAATTTCATAAATACCTATTTATTTTCAAAAATCATACAAATCTCTTTTATTTCAAGTTTTAAATAACGCATATCTATCCTGTAGTTTATGAAAATTTAAAAGACACCCCTCACATTTTAAAAATTACACAAACATTTCTTATTTCAAGTTTTGAACAATTCTTACATTTGAAGTTATTGAAAATTTAAGAGACGTTCTTGAGTAGATAAGATGGTTTACTCTTTTTGTATAAATGGGCTTCGACCTATCGATTGAGCCTTCATTCCATCGGCTAGCTGTAATTCATAAAGTTGGTAAGTCTTCATCAACCCTATTCATACCGTAAGACCTCATCTTTGACATGACCTTCAGAAGCCCAAGCCCAAGCCCAAGCCCAAGTCAAAGCCCTGATTATGATTTTTCTTTAAATTTGAGTCATAAACCCAATAATTCCAACCTTGACTCGAATTCTATAAACATAACCGGTCTTCATGCTCATCTTTACACCCGTTACTGGTAAGTGTTGTCATCGACCATTCTATTGGAATATACATGAACCAAATTCAACGATTCATTGAACATAACTCTATGATTTGACATGTTTAAACTTCGATCTTCGTTCTTTTTTTCATTAACTATGGACCCCGAATTATTTGCAATGATAGAATATTCTCCTTGGTGCGACTCCAACACAAATCTCGAAGTCATTTTGTAGTGATAGATTATTTGAGAATAAAATCAGATGCAAAACGTGAAAAATTAACAGTTGTCTTAATTAAACTATGTGTCGCTAGAGTATCAAATAGTTACCATGTATACACTGTGTCACGTGCATTACGAATATACAAATATTGGATGAAATCGTTAATTGATTTCAATTGGCTAAAATATATTTACTTGAACCAAACTACCTATTGTCGTAGAAAGAATTCCTATTGCTAAGAAAGATAAATCTTATACCAATAACCTGATAACTTCAATAATACAGTTGTTAAATAAATAACGTGATTTCTAAAAGCAAGTTATTTCTATTAAATTTGACCAAAATACGTTGATTAAAATTTAATAGAAATATTTATTTTTGAACATATTTGACCCGGGCATGGATGTAGAGTGCATAGTTGCAGTAGACCGCTCAACATGGATGTAGAGGGCGTCATAGTGGTAGATGACCTAGCACGGGGTGCTCTACGCAGAGTGTAGATTGAGTAGTCTTAATAGATAATTGTTGGTGTCTCTAATATCACTAGTCCCTCTACCTCTTGTCGATACTATAGATAAGGGATAGCATTTTCATTCCTCCACATTAATTGATTGATATTTTTTAATTTTTTTCACATATCGAAATTTGATACAATATAAGTGGGTCGGCAATCCAAATGACGTAAGGTAATGAAATATTGTACAGATGACACCCCATGTGTTGGCTTGGGTTTGGAAGGAAATTTCCCTAAAAAAAAAAAAATCAAAATTTTCACCTATATAAGGAGATGAAAACCTCCCTTTTACCCCCACTCTTCTAAATTTATCTCCTTCAAACCCTCAAGGTTTTCTTCTTCTCTTTCTTTATCCTAGTTTTCTTTCTTTTTGGTTGTCTTTCCTCATATCATATATAAACCATCGTAACTTCTTCATCCGACGAAAGTGTGAGTGAGGGGGTGAGCAAATTGTCCGACCCATCATCGAATGGACCGGTTGATGCCTATTCGAGCATCGCAGGTCGACCGTCGACTGGCGTCGAGCGATCGACCATCCTTGCTACTTTCTTAAATCCCTCACTAATTCTCACTCACGAAGGTAAAACGGGGGATACAACCACAACCTCATTTCGTAGGTAGTATTTGTTCATCGGAGTAACGAAGCACATTGCATCGCTAGGAGGGCACGGAGACTTGTTTCATAACCATATTAGAATTTATTTAATTTTTTAATATTTCCATTTAGAAAAGAAAAAGAGATTGTATCTAAATTTATATGTGTATATAACTTAGCCCCCGATTTGGTACTAATTGAAATCTAGAATTTAATCTAATTCAAAATTTACAATCAATTTTAACCACATATTTTATGAAACTCACAGTTTTTTAACAGCACATTTTATAAATTTTATTATTGAATTATTAATTCACGCATTACATTATAATAATATTATAAAACGCTACTTGAATACCAAATGATCCAAACACAATAGCGAAAAAATATTTTTCTTGTCAGTAAAAATATCTTTAAAATATATTTAATGAGTTAAAGATCATTAAAAGTATTTCTACACGAGAAGGCAATGGGTCCGGAAGCTTTGCTTGTAGATTGTCGACTACAGAGGAACATATATATTTGTTTAGGGATTTAGTTCATTAGTTTTAATCTAATGCATGTCGAGTGCTACTATAAGGTTCAATATTATCAGTTATTTTAAAATCTATAAAAAATTTATTAAATTAAACAATCAACCAATAAATAAAAATTTAATTACAAAATAATCTATTTTTATGACATTATACATAAAAATTGATCTTAGGAGGAAACGATTGCAAAGAAGAGAAAAAATCTTATAAGAATTTTTATTCATGAATTGATTTTATTTTATTTTTTTTATAAAAAGGGAAAACAACGAAAAAGAAGAGCGAGTGAGAAAAAAAGATGATAATAATAATAATAATCACTCCTATATTAAAAGAAAGGAACCTTGAATTCGCTATTCATTTTTGTCACACGAGTTTNTTATAAAAAGGGAAAACAACGAAAAAGAAGAGCGAGTGAGAAAAAAAGATGATAATAATAATAATAATCACTCCTATATTAAAAGAAAGGAACCTTGAATTCGCTATTCATTTTTGTCACACGAGTTTTCACACTTAACTGGTTTGGTTCTGGTTTCTCTACAGTGAGATAGCCACAATTGTTGACTTCTCAATTTTGATTAAACCGACTTGCCAATGATATTTTTACAAGCCGACTTGCCACAGATATACATGCAAATCTATTAAAACGAATTGCAATAAGATAGTAACTAATTTTATTCGCAAGAAGACAGTATATGATTTAAAGGTTGAAGAGAGAGAAAAATATAATTTTTTATGATGTCTTTAAGGTTCATGGTGTTAAGAAATATAGAGTTATCTTTTGTTTTATTGTTTATATTTTATTTTATTGTTTATTAAGGGTAGAATGATCTTTTTTAGTTTCTTTTGTTTAACCTATATATAGTTTCTTTGTATTTAGGTTAAATCATTTTTTTTGTATTCAATTGCATTATGCAGAAGCAATGAAACTTAACTTCCTCTTTTTCTTTATCACTTTGGATTGTTTAACACATGAAATGAAAGAAGAAAGAGAAATGTTAAAGATTAAAGGAAAGAAAAAAAAATTGGGAGTGAATAAGAGACTTTTCATGAGATTGAGCTTGTACTTTACGTTTAAAAGTTAATAATGAAAGAATTATATATAAGTAAATAAAAGTTATTAACATTTTAAATATAACGTAATTTTTTAGACTTGTAAACATTCACTTTTAAAAAAGAAAAATATATTTTTACATTATGTAAATTTACTTAAATGGGTATATATTAAATTGAATAAAAATATATCACTCTAAATTCATCAACTAATATTTATTTTCATTAAATTCTTTTAAACATTTTCATTTTTTAGAATTTATATTTAACAATCATAATATTTATAAAATATCTGTGTTTGAGCCACATTATTTTGGAAGAATTTATTCTGGAATAGTAGATTGATGGAGAATGTGTGGTTAAAAAGAAGAAAAAATTATTGATGTGATATGAAATATTATTTTATTAAAAAAAGTGGTTGAAAATGAGTAAAAGAATGAAGATGAAAATTTTAATGTGTACCAAACATGGACTAAAACAATAATGAATGAATGAGACACCATTTGAAATGAAAATATGTGATGGGCATGGATCATTGAAATATGCATGTCTCTACATCCTTCCACTTCTCTTCCTATTTTATTTCTTCCTATCAGTCCATCCCAAAGACCAATAGGTTAGATCTTCATAGACAGCGAGAATATGTTAAATGGTGTTCCAAAATTCAATTTAGAAAAATTGGCATTTTTGCAGTTCATCAGTCCTAAAAATGAATCATGCAGAAACAATTAATATTGCAATGCATGAGAGAAAAATCCAATTAAATTTTGCATATATAATTATTTGTACCTAGGGATGAATATTGTTGTTGGTATCCAAAAGATTTTCTCGTCGGTGCCGCGCCAATTCACACGGGCCCACTTTATTATTGCTTGACAAGTTGTGACATGCTAAATTCAAACAAGTAATTCGAATTTTCCATAGTTAGGTGGTTCCATTGTCACCGTCTTTTGTTTCGTTTCGTTTTGAATATACTATTTTTTATCTTGTTTGTTTTTATTTCAAGAATGTTAGATGCACACTCCATGTGTACATCATTTTTGACATTTAATGTGTTGTTAAAAAAGAACTGGTGGAAAAATTGTTTAATTTTTTAAGCAGTCCAATGGTACGTTATCACGTGCCAAAGTATAAAAAATAATGTAAATGATAATGTACATGTAGCATAATTATAAAAAGTAATGTAAATGGCATATTTCAAAGAGTACCATCAACAACTGCTTTTTAGGAACTTCATATTATAAATATATTCAAAATTCATATAAATATTTTTGGAATGTTAGTTCTAGTGTTTGAGGTTCCACGGAAGACAAGCAAAGAAAAGAAGAGTTGTTTTTAATATTTTGTAGATAATTGCCTCTTTGTCATGTTTTTATAGTGTCGGCAAAAGGCTAGTTTCTCTGATCAATTTTTTTTTCCATTTAATGGAATAAATGCTACGAGTCCTTTCAAATTATTATGTTCAATTTCAATAAAACAATAGGATCTGTCACATTGAGGGCGACGATGATTATAAAGGTTTATGGATTATGGAACCTCATCTTATAATTTTTGGACTATAGAATTAATTGTTGAATTGGGAGAATGTCGATGATATATGTACCGAAGATGAATATAATGTTCTTTTTGAGTAATACTATTTAGCACAACTGATTTTAAAACAACAATCTATATGGAACTAATGTGACATTTAACGAGAGATATAATTAAATAAATCACTTAATTTACATTTCATATACATTATTCTTTTTAAAATTTTGAAATTATAATATGAATAAATTTAGAGTTGGATAAATATATAAAATTGTGTGAACGTATAGTATTTGAATGAATAAATTTAATAAAGAATGCGACGTGAATTTAAAAAAATAAATAAATTAAGTTTTAAAACTTTAATAGGGATAAATATATGATGATGGTGGACGTAAAGACTAGTCATCTTGAAAATTGAAATACATCCCCTCCGGAGTTGGAAACTTTGACAAAAACATGCCTAGAAGATTTTCCAAATGGTGGTGGGTCACTCTCACCAGCTACGTGGTCGGTGTTTTACTACCTGCAAATTCTCACATTAATCACTCTTAATTCCACTGCTCCCATTTTCTCCCAAAATAATATGCATCTTACTTGCCCACTTGCCCAAAATGCAGAAACTACACAAAATGCAGCATCAATTGTGCATTCTTTTCTTACTATCCCTACTTTTCTTGCAAACCCATATGAAATTTTGTAATGGGCTGTCAATTTCGGAGGTGAATTCACTGAAAAATAATGAATTAGATGCAATGGTGAAAAGGGTCTGTGGAGGAAAGATCGGTGATTGCCTAGAAAGGGTAGTGGATGAAGAGGATCAGATGAATTCTGAGAGTAATAGGAGGGTTTTGGTGTTTCAAAAAAGGTATATAAGTTATGATACCTTGAAGAGGGATACTGTGCCATGTTCAAGGCCTGGGGCTTCATATTATAACTGTAAAGGTGTGGCAAATTCTTATAGCAGAGGTTGTGAGCTCATTACTAGGTGTGCGAGGGGAGGTTAGTTGCTTCAAGTCTTGGGTTTTTTGCATTGGAAGATGCTGCTATAGGAGAATTCAATAAATTGGTAAATTTTAACTTTGTTCTTTTGTATTAAATGTTTTCAACTTTGAGGTTTTGTTTTATTGTTGGATAAGTATTTCAGACCCATTAAATGTCAGCTGTGTTTAACTTAATTAGTAGAAGATCTAGGATTTTATTGTTGGATAAGTATTTAAGACCCATTAAATGTAAGCTGTGTTTAACTTAATTAGTAGAAGATCTAGGATTCCATGAAGAACATGGAAGACTAGTTATTGCCTTTTTGTTATTCTATTGAGGCAAAGATTGTAGGATTGATCAAAAGATTATTTGACTTAACGTAAATTTATGCGTCCTAACCTTTTAGATGATGTAGTTCTACTTGGTAGTTAACTAGACAAATTTCCTGAATTCTGGATATGGTCTCACATCTCAATTTGATCCCACGAGTCAGTTTACAGATTAGATCGCTGAGAGTGAAAAAATTGATGGGGAAATGTCGAATGATAGCTACCCTCCAACAAACCATTTGATAACACAGTTCTATATCTACTGGAAGAGTAATTGATCCAATTTGTACTTGTTTCCTTCGAAAAAATGCTCGTGATACTACAACTCTTGTACTAACGTGGTATCTCATTGTTAAATTGGTTCATTCTGAAGCTGCTAGTTCTAGTGACAATATATTTTTCGATGAAGCCAATTTAGTCATTAGTAACAAAAGATCATTAAAGCGAAGAAATTCAAACCTTGAGCTCGAGAACTCAGACTATCCAAAGATAACGAGGACCTTTTTCAGGCACATGAGATCTTTGGATAGGAATGCAGCCAATGTCCCCAAGTCTCCTTCTATAATTTTAGTCCAAGTTACTTTTCAAATGGAGAACGTCAGATGTCAAAACTTTTCCCTAACAAAAGGTGCGAGCTAAGCAGCGAATTTTTGGTAAGAGTCGGCTGACCACCAAGGGGCGAGTTCGTTGAACAAGCTGAACCTACATCTGGTGAAGCAAGCTGACTTGCATGGTAGGCCTAGCTGGGTTCGACAGTGGGTGAGCCTCGGCTCAGCCCATTTAACATCCCTTAACCCAGCTACACTGTCATTTTAACACATTTTGGCTCAACGAGCAAACTAGCTATGCTTTTGCAGAGTTGATTGCACAATTAAGGCGGCAAATGCACACAAAATAGACGAGCAATCTTGAGTACTCATTTGTCAATGTACCTTTTTTTTAAAACTAATTTCAGCATTTCCCATAGAAATACTCTGACAAACTCTAATGAATTACAACAATACAAAATGTACATTCATTCCCTTCCCTTGCATCAACTTTGACATTCTATTTGTTTTCAGAAAATTGTAAGCGGGAAAAGTGTTTTTTTTTTTAAACTATTCAACAGTATTTTGCCACGTGGCACAACGTAAACAATAATGTAAAAGGTGATGTACATATAACATGGTCGAAAGAATTATTGTAGTAGTAGTTATTCACTTCAGATTTTGTCCCGGTCTTTCTTCTCTATCTTTGAAATGGTAGTGCTTCTCTATCTTAGAAATGATACATCTCTATCTTAAAATAATTCTCTAGTAAGGCTCGTGCAAAAGGACTGGATGTACATGATGCTAGTTCTTTTGATTACTCGAGTTTGAGGTAGCTCGCTCGAGTTTTTCATACATTAGCAAGTGAAGATGAGAGGGCAATTAGAGAAGAGAGATCGGGACAGGATTTGTAGCGACTTTCTGTTACTAAAAATATTAATAGAATTTGCGAGAGTTTGATAACATCAAGTAGGATAGTAAAGACAGTAAATTGTGAAAAGCTGTAAACAATTTCTTTTCATTTTTCATTTTCTTGTAAACAGATGTTAACCAAAAGCAATACTAATCAATTAAATTATCATCTCACAGAGCCCTTGATCAAACCTTATTGTACCATACTTTGGTCTTCAATAGAGACCATTTCTCTCCAGACATGTCAACTCCAAAAAAACTCCCCCCAGGTAAACGACAATACAACCCGAAATCATAATTTTTTAGAAGAAACAATCAAGACAAGTGTATTTGTGTCTTCTCGATTCAACTTATGCTATCCCCTTAGTACCTGTAACGAGGAGGCTTGTAAGGACCCTCAACTGGAACGCTAATGTAATCAGCCTGATCCTTCGTGAGCTTAGTGAGCTTAGCACCAAGTTTCCCGAGGTGGAGAGCAGCAACCTTCTCATCGAGGTGCTTGGGCAAGACATAAACCTTCTTCTCGTACTTGCCAGTTTTCCTCTCGTTCCAGAGCTCAAGTTGTGCAATCACTTGGTTGGTAAAAGAGCATGACATCACAAAGCTAGGGTGTCCAGTGGCACATCCCAAGTTCATGAGACGACCCTCAGCCAAGACAATAATACCGGAATTTGTATCTGGGAATACCCATCTATCTGTTTGTGGCTTGATGGTGATCCTCTTAACCCCAGGGTAGGTCTCGAGACCGTGCATGTCGATTTCATTGTCGAAGTGACCAATGTTGCAAACAATGGCATTGTTTTTCATCTTTCTCATGTGGTCGACCATGATGATGTCCTTGTTACCAGTGGTGGTGACGAAGATGTCAGCTTCAGAGACGACATCCTCAAGAGTTAGAACCTGGAGACCTTCCATGAGAGCCTGGAGAGCACAAATGGGGTCAATCTCAGTCACAATCACACGGGCACCAGCTTGCTTCAAGGCAGCAGCGCAGCCCTTTCCAACATCTCCATAACCAGCGACAACAGCAACCTTTCCAGCAATCATAACATCAGTGGCCCTCATCAGTCCATCAGGGAGAGAGTGGCGGCATCCGTACAAGTTATCAAACTGCTCCGACAAAAAAGGTCAGACATCATTGTCAATGTATAAAGAAATGCAGTAACATGAAATTACAGGACAAGGTGAACTATAAAAACTATTACATGATATTTCAATTATGAGAAAATCAGCATTCGACATGATCAAACAAGCTAATTTTCAACAGTAACATTGCAACTTATCCACAATTGACCGTCGAACAGACCTGAGATCTGAGCTTCTATTTCGGGGTTATGTAATATTTAGAAACACTATCATTTGTATGTTTCTTTGCCAAATGCAGAAGATACTAAGAATATGTTTCTAAGCTTTTGTCTTGGAATAACTAACCAACCCGAGATAAAAAGCACTTTACTCCTAATACAGTTACAAGAAATTATTTGAAATCAGTGACAGCATCAATTATGCATTTAATGGACACCACAATTATAGAAATAAATGAAATTATTTCCTCATATGTTCGGCTGCATAATCAAACTTATTTTTCAGGTTACTCTTTCTCTTAAACATGATTTTCAAATCAAAAATTATAAAACTTGCTTTCCATTCTGTCAAGAAAAGGAACTTTAAGCATGACCCCCGTCTAAAGAATCAACATAACTCAATCAAGATAATATGTTTCTAAGCTCCTTTCTTGGAATAACTGACGTACACAAAATCAATAGCACTTTACACCAAATACACACTACAATCATCAATGGCAGTATCCAATATGCATCTAAAGAATTCTACAAATTATAGAATGAAACGAAATGATTTCCTCACTTATAGAGCATGTTTGGCTGAACTTAAAATCAAACTTATTTTCAGTTACCCTTTTTGTTAAACACAATTCTCAAAGTTAATAAAACTTGCTATCCTTGGCTCCTAGCTTTTAAGCACACCCAGACATTCAAAGAATCACTTTACCTCAATCAAGAATCGTGAATGTCATCGTTTAAAACAATAATATGTCAGATCCAGCATAGAAATCCCAGATCAGATAAAAAAATTCAACAGCTAAATTAAGCTAGGATCTAATGAATTATCCTGAATATAAACACTATACAGTAGATCAAGCTTCATATCTGAACTCAAAGAAGTATATAATCATATAAGATTAATAAAAACTTCAGATCTAATTCATTAAAAAAGATAATAAATATACCTTGCTCTTGGTGACAGAATCATTGACATTAATAGCAGGGAAAAGAAGAGTCCCATTAGCCTGCATCTGGTAAAGCCTCTTCACACCAGTAGTAGTTTCCTCGGAGACACCGACGAGTCTCTCCTTCATTCTGGTGTATTTCTTCGGATCCGACTTCAGCCCGTCCCGAATAATCGTAAGCACAATCTGGAACTCCGCATTGTCGGTCGAATTCGGGTCGGGCACCTTCCCAGTTTTCTCATACTCCTCCTCGGCCTTCACCCCTTCGTGGATCAAGAGCGTGGCATCTCCTCCATCATCAACAATCAGATCGGGTCCTCCACCTGGGCCCCAATCAAGTGCCCTTTCAGTACACCACCAGTACTCCTGTAGGGTCTCACCCTTCCACGCAAACACGGCGGCGCTGTCACGAGCAATGGCGGCGGCGGCATGGTCCTGAGTTGAAAAAATGTTGCAGGAGCACCATCTCACCTCGGCGCCCAAAGCGTTCAAGGTTTCAATCAAAACAGCGGTTTGAATAGTCATGTGAAGGCTGCCAGTGATCTTGGCTCCGTTGAAGGGCTGTGAAGGGCCAAATTCGGTACGGCAAGACATGAGCCCGGGCATTTCGACCTCGGCTAACTCGATCTCCAGGCGGCCGAAATCAGCCTGGGACATGTCCTTGACCTTGTATTCACGGCCAGAGGTGGTTTTCTCAACAAGAAGCGCCATTGATTCTCTCTTCTTTGGTGTTTTGCAAGTAGAGAGTGTAGAGAGCGGGCAAGGATAAATGGGACTGAAAGGGGATATTAATAGTGTTCAAATGGTAAAATGAACGGTTCAGATTTTGAGGGTTTGGTGGAACAGGGATTTGGTAAAAGATGAGGGTGAGGGCCAGCGGGGGACACCTACATGCCTAAGGTAAGATGAAGAGACGTGGCAACCCAAAATCGTGTTTATTTATTTTTTTGATACCCAGTTTTCCCAATTTACACCAGACTATATTCGGACCACCAGCCACCGCCCCTCAATAACTGGCGGAGGTAAAATGCGAGTTATGACCAAGTTGATAAGGGTTCGTGCACCACTGCACCCTTTATACTCTTGGCCCCAAGACAAGATCATGTTTATTAATCGCATGTTCGGTAGGGATTAAAATTGAAAATATTAGTCGTTATTGGGTCTTGTTAAACAATTCAAAGAAA
>CAIGRO010151352.1:0-24534 GCA_903798355.1 Fraxinus baroniana | reverse complement strand
AGGAAAAAAAAAAATCTCATTTTCTACTTATAATCAATGCATTTGTTGACTTGATTTGTGTAAATGGAATCCAAAGAAGTAATAGTGTGGATTTGGAATGCCATTTGTCAAAATCATCCGGCAGAAAAAAGAAGCTAATGCGTTCATGGATGCAGTTATCCACAAACAGCAGCAGCAGAAGCAGTGAGGCAGGTTTCCTTCTTTTATATTATTTCACATTACTTTTCATCTATTTCATACATTAAAACCCGATTGGTTGAATTATTTATCCATTCATCTCTCTCTAGAATGTGTATAATTTTAGATGGATAAATTGTGGAGAATTAACCTAATTTTCCCAGTTTGAAATTACATTCAAATAATAGAACTAAAATTGTGAAAAATTAATTTTAGGAAATTTTCAGTTTTAGCTTGAATAACAATTTTTAGACCTCATTTTTGGATTTAGGTTCGATTAGTGTTAACGAAGATTAGATTAATTTGTATTTGTTTCGGCAAAATCAATCAAAAAACGACAAGTGTCCCACCTGTAAAAATTATGTCAACCTCCTCACATACGTGTATCATCACTCGTTTGGATTTAGCCCATGTTTACTGGGGAATATTAAAATCGGATTTTTTTTTTTAGTAGATTTGTTTTCTATTTATAGTGTTGAGTATATTCATAATGCCAGATACTTTTTCCATCAATATTCTTCATTTTATTCAATAGTTAGATTGAATAAAAAAGACCACTAAGTATAAGAAAAGTAACGCTTATTGAATAAAAAATTGAATCTTCTAAATTGTTTATCTAAGTTCTGTAGGAATAGACAAATGAAATTTTTGGTATCAATGTATTTTTTGATACTTCTTTCTTTATATTGATGAGCTGAATCAATGATTTTTTTATACTTTATAATTGTGATCATATTAAAAACGTTAAAAAGCTATTCTTGAGTTCCATATTTATACTTTTCATTTATATTTTCTTAGTTCTTATTCAGGCCTTGTTTATTTCGAATTAAAATCAGATTTTGATCTAAGTCAAAATCAAATAATCAATATTAACCAGATCTTTTATGGGTCCTACAGCTTTTCAACCACACTTTTCAAAAACTTCTATCACAATCAACTAAAAATCTAATTTTAATCTCCACCAAACACCCACTTAATCTCGGTAATTCAGAATCATGCCTACTAGTCGTATATGTTTCCCCACTTTCTTGATGTCTTTGTTGAAGGTATTTGAGCCTCGTCTAGTCCTACCTCATCTTTTAATATTAATAATAATATTATAAAATTAAATTAATTATCATACTCACATCCATCCCCACCTCACTCCCAAATCCTAAATTTATCTTTATTCATCCCTTCTATCTCTATCTCCTTCTTTATATACACTCTACCTAAACCTATCTCTTGCCGACGATGAGCGTCACTTTCTCAGCCATAGTGCACGGCATTGTGCAAGCAAGCACTCCTTTCTCTCTATTCTATCTCTAATAGTAGAGTCACTAACTTGTCGGCGAACTCCTACACAAACGCAGCGTGCAATGCGTAGTGTTGCTTTATCGTTGTCGCGCTTCTTCCTTCTTCATCTTCGCCAAGTGGCGCTTCTTCCCTCTTCTTCCGTAATATGTGGTTTTGGATTCATGTTTTGGATCTGTATTTTGGATTTGTGGTTGTCATTGTCGGTGGCGGTACAGTGTGGTTGGTGGTTGCGGTGTGGTCGTTTGTTGGTGGATGCTATGGTTTACGGTGGTGTGGTTTTTGCGTTGATGTGGTATGTGGCGGTTGCGTATGCGTATGCGTGCGCATATTTTCTCTTAGTGTTGTGGTTGTTGTGGTGTCTGTCGATGGAGGTGGGGTGGGGGTCTTGGCGGTGGTGTGATGGTCCTAGGTGGGGATGGGATGGGACGGAACGGAATGGGGTGGGGGTATTTGTAATCAATTATTTGATTGATTATGATCAATAAATTGGTTCATTTGTAACTAATAAATAATATGTGGCATAAAAAATGTGACCGTGACAAATAATTTATTAAGTTGTGATCGAGAAATAAATTATAATCAATTAATTTGATAATTTGTGATAGTTATATAAGTTTTGGCTTATAAATTTTGTGATTTGTGACAGATAAATAAATTCTGACAAATAATTTTTTTGATTTTGTGCAATAAAGAAATTGTGATCTATAAGATTTTTGATTTGTAACTGAAAAGTAATTGTGACCAAATTATAAAGAATTATGACTTTAATATATTTAATTAATATCTGATTTTTTAAGTTTTAAACTTTATTTCTTACTTTTGAAATCGGTCATACTTACTCTTTTAAATATGAAATTTTCTCAAACTCAAACTCAAACCCAAGGTTTATTAATAGATGTTCAAATGGGTTTGACCCACACATTAAACATAAGTCAATCCATTAATTAATTAATCTAATTAATTAAATTTGATTCATAAAATAATTAATCTAATCTAATTAACTTAAAACACGTTAATAAACAACTCAATTAATTACAAATGTCTCGGACTTTTAATTAATAAAATCTTAATATATTTCTTCTAGTTCTCGCTTTTTATGTGTAGCCTATTAGGTTTTCAATTACAATGACGAACGATGTGAATTATTATTTTAATTTAATCAAAATAAGATAAATCAAAAATCTTCTTTTAATTTATTATTCATTCTCCTATATTATTCATTTATATATGTAACAAAAAATGTCACGTGATGTGACAATTCAAATTTGTTTGTTTGTTGTGAAACTATAATCTTTTCGTTAATATAATCAGAACAATTATAAAATATGGAGATGTGTCAATCTAAATTAATCAATCATATCTTTCGTCTTGCTCTTAAATCAATAATCATCAAAACTCCTTTCGACTTATGAACTCACTTTGACCAAAGATTTTGATACCAATTTATGCAGATGGAACGTATATAATAATATCTTACTATCTAAGAATAAAGAATCATCTATTGATCATTTACAAATCTTTAAATGATTTTTGACAAACTCAAACAATGCCATATTAGTATCTCTCGATACAGCAACATCCAACATCACCAAAACATTATCATCATCATATAAGGTACTATGATGACTTCAAGTTAAAGAATCAATTTCACTACCGAAGGTTGGATATTAACCGCCGACACTTAGATAGTTATCCGATGGAATCTTTGTAACAAATCTCCAATAGCAAAACATTCACTCTTTCATCTAAATGTCACTATATTTTAGTTTGTGAAATCAACTACTCACATATAAGAGAGAAATGTGTCACATATTGGTCTATTTGTATCTCATTATACTTACAATCACTATTAATTTAAGATTCATTTATATGTAACTTCTATCTCACAATAACAACTTGTTGTAATTAACAAGTTAACAATACTTAAATGTACAAACTTTATTAATTTAATTTATCAGAATAATAATTGAATTAAATAATATATATGTCATAAATAAAAAGAAAAATGCTATGTAACCGCACTGGGATTACAATCACAGTTTAGGTGGCATTAGATAAGCTAAATTAAATGTGAAATTAAATGATTTATTTAATTTTTCATATGTCTAATCTGTTTTCTTCTGATATACATGTAACACAATATTGATGTTGTCATTATTATTTGAGTAGCATGATATGAAATATTAATTAATTGATAAACATACAAGGAAGGAGATGAGGAGGGTGCAACCACTAGGGGACATTTCATGACGCATCTAGAAAGTCATAAGATGTATATGACTATATGCAAGTCGGTTTGTTTTGATCATGTAAGAGATAAGGATTGATTTACAGCAAACCATCATCTCCCGTCATACTTCAAATTTTGTAACTTTATTGAGCGGAAAAAATTAGTAACTTTAAGCTAAAAATGTCTCCTCCATTTGACTCTCTATTCTATTAATTTCATTAATAATTTGATTAACGACGTAAATTTTGTGCATATATTACGAGTGTGAAATGGGTTGGGCTGAGCTCATGTTCGTCTGTGAAGCGAAACGCGAATCGACTCACTTCAAAAAAGTTGGGCTCAACTCGTCCTATGAAACTCACAGCGTGGTGGGACAAGCCTAGCTAGTTCACACTTCGCAGGTCAGTAATTTTTTTATTTTTTTTGCCACAGACATGAACGTTTAGCTAGTCAATGAGTGACTCACACGAATATTTTCACTCATACAGCTCATGTCGGACGCAAGACAAGTCATCTCGCAAGCGGTTCGTCCCATTTCCCAACCCCTAGCCTGTATATGATTCTCTGTTTCTCTTTTCTTTATTCTCTGTCTTCTTCAAATGTTCATAAAATGGAACTCAAAGAATCAAATAAATTGAAAATGCCCGCTACTGTCATGGACTTGATATCCGAATAGCAAGTTGGTTTATAATTTTTCGAAACGAGCAATTTAACTTCTACCTTTAATCGTCAATGCTAATTAGTACTCCCATGGGAAAAAAATTGTCTAGAAGTCTATTAAATCGTCGTGTTATCTTCACATGTCCACTATTAGCACGGATGGCAACCCACTGAATTTTTCTAGGTAGAAAAAAGAATTTTTTTATGTGAAAAAAAAAAAAAAATTCATGCGTAATTTTATATTTTTTACGTATTAGCATGGCCTACAATCTCGTCATGAATCTGTTCCTGACCTGAGTATTAGTAAGATAGATTTTGTTATCTAACTATTGTGGATGTCTTAAACCTAAGGTAAAGCATAATTATAAGGGTTACGCGATGAATTAACGAAAAATTATATAACTATATTTATTAAGAATTGATTATATAATAGCCTGACCTGGTAGTTAAGAAAAATCCAAAGGAACTTAAAAACCCTAGATTATGTCGCCATCTATTTATAACACCCACGAGCCCTCCCGACCTCTGCTCTCTGCATTCTGTACTTTGCCGCCTAGAAAACTGAAAACCATGAAAATATAATACAAAAAAATGAGAGGAAAATCTTCTTCAAAGCAAATCAGTACTAAAAATGGTGGGGTGGAATTAGAAAATCTTGAAAACCTGAAAGAAAAACAAAAAACCCAATTCTCTGGTTCTTACGTTCGCACCCTTGTTAAACAATTAACCTCTTCAAGAACCAAAGAAAATAAGAGTTCAGATGTAGAAGTCGGTTCCTTTAGCAACCAAAATTCAGTCAAAAATGGTGAAGGATTCGGTGAAAAGCCTAAAAAACAAGTGAGAAGAAGACTCCACGCCAGCAGGCCTTATCAGGAGAGGCTTCTGAATATGGCTGAAGCAAGAAGAGAAATTATCACTGCCCTTAAATTTCATAGAGCGGCCATGAAAAAAGCTCGAGAAATGGAAAATAAGACATTGATGGAGTCTGCTTCTCAAGAAATTTGTTTAGAAAATGAGGCTAAATTGAAATCCAGGAGAAACCAAAGAATTTACGCCTCAAATTCTACTTCAAATTTCTCCTACTGTTCTTCTGGGCCTGATTATTCTTGGCCTGTTTCTCCAGTTCCTCCTGCACCACCACCACCACCAACTTTCCAAGAAAATCTCAATATTTCACTGCCTAATCAAACCTTGGGACTGAACCTCAATTTTCATGATTTCAACAACTTGAACGCTACCCCTTATTACAATCCCACGACTCCTCCATCACTTTTTTCATCCTCATCTGCATCTTCTTCTTCACCTCCACCCTCGGCCACCGCCGCCGCCACCACAGAAACTCCATGCATGGCGGCGATGGTGACGGTATCCGGCATACCGGAAATGGACTTGGACTTGCATCCAGCAATGGATGATAAGGAGATGGCTGAGATCAGATCAATTGGAGAGAAACATCAAATGGAGTGGAATGACACCATGAATTTGGTTACCTCTGCTTGGTGGTTCAAATTCTTGAAAGCTATGGAAATTTCTCCTGAAGATAAAACAGAAGATTATGGATTATTCTCTCCATTGGATGAAGTAATGGAATTTCCAGATTGGTTGAATGCAAATGAAAGCTGCTTGAATGATTATTGTTCTGATGACTACTTGCAGGATTCTGCTTTGCCATGCTAAGATTTTTTTTTATTTATTTATTTTTTTTTTAAATGCTTGTGGAGAATTCAGAATTATATATTTTTTCTTTTGTTGTAAAAGATGTTTTCTTTTAAATTTTCTTATAATTGATTATAATGAATTGCACTTTTGTTACTTTAATTTTTTAATTCTTTCATTCTACATTTTCTTTAAGAACAATTTTTTTTTTCAATTAAACTACCTCAGCCAAACTTAAAAAAGGTTATGGAAGATTTATAATTATTTATTTAAATTTATTCCTATTTCACAAGCACATTATATTATTTTCATTGAAGAATTGATGCAGTGCAATTTTAATGAAATGTAATACCTTGCTTATTTCGGTACAATTATTAATTTAAATGTAGTCCAATTGATGACCTCATTGTTTGGTCGAGGAGGAGATGTTACACATATGGCATGGGCACAAAGTCCAAGAAAATCTTGCACGTTATACTTTGAAGGTTTTTGTTACGCGTAACAGTTCGATCGATGTACATATATACCCCTTACAATAGGAGGGCTCGCGATGTTTTTTATTGAATGCGGTCACACTATTGTGAGGGGTTGTACCCGACATACAAATAGCAAAACCCTACTTTTGAATTATGTATAAGTTGAAATTTTGTTTAAAAAAATTATTCTATTTTCATAATATTCTAGACTACTATTTAATTATTTTTTTCATTGTAGAAATAGACAACAGCAAAATTATAATTACACCTAAAAAGGATCTTTCTTGAGTAAAAAAATAATTGAAATGTGTATTGATCTCTAAAATATGAAGTTCAGTGTTCAATATCGAATAATACCATAAAAGTGTTATAGAAAGGCCGATAATCCTATAATTGCAATTACTTGACATGCTATTTTTGTAATTACTTCTTCCTTTTTCCTGATTATACAAACAACTATTTATATTTTTCTTTTACTTGATTCAGCATGGAGATTGAGGAAATTGAAGGAATAGATGGGGACTGGTTAGCTTGAGAAAGTTTTTTATTTATTTATTTATTTATTTTTTTAANTTTTCCTGATTATACAAACAACTATTTATATTTTTCTTTTACTTGATTCAGCATGGAGATTGAGGAAATTGAAGGAATAGATGGGGACTGGTTAGCTTGAGAAAGTTTTTTATTTATTTATTATTATTATTATTTTTAATGGAATCTTTGGTTTTCCCTTCTATTGACCTTTGATATGGCCCCACAATTTCCTTTTTCTTTCTTTCTTTATTTTTTTTTTTTATATATAATTTTTCATTTTTCTTCAAATAAGACTTGATTGTGGTAATATGAACATGCAAAGCAAGGATAAAGCTATTTTGCCCAACCAGCCGCCCCCTCCAATAGGGAGGTGGCAAATCATTTGGGCACCCCCCTTTTGTAACCCAACTTGGGAAGCCAAGCACAACCCGCAAAGCAAAACAACAGATGTGAAGAGGAAATTATTAAATTCCTCCCTTCCTATTTTAGAGAATTTTACAGATTTTAGAGTTTATTAAACCCATATATTTCCTTGCTATTACTTTGGTCTGTTTGAGTCATATTTTAATCTGATTTTAATTTAAGTCAAAGTCAAATAATCAATATCAATCACATCTTTCATGAGTTCCACAACTTTTCAATGACACATTTCAAAAATTTCTATCACAATTCACTTAAAATCTAATTTTNAAAAAAAAAAAAAAAAAAAAAAAAAAAAAAAAGGACTTGTAGAGTTTACCCAAAAAAAATTCGAGAATAACATTTAATTTCGAGTCTATATTTCTTGTACATCTAGATAGACTATTTCCTAAGCATATTCTCAAGAGTCTCGATGGATCCTACAACATTGTGGTTCATGTGGTTATTTATATTGCAAACATTAGCATTGACCTATATTAGTTACCATTGAATTGTACAAAAAGCTACGGATGGTATCTAATCATTGTTAATTGGCAAAGAGAGAAGAAATATGATGCCCGCCCCTGATTATTATATTTATTTTAAGTTTATAATTTAAATTGCATTTTAAAAATAAAAATTTGTTAAATTTAAATAAATAATTCAATGGCGATTTTTGTAATGCATGTCCCATCTCAATTTACAAAAAATTCCAATGGAACAAGGACGGAGAGGGTGCCCTGGTTTGACCCATTAAACCCTACCTCCCATGTTGTCATCCCTAAAATGTGTTCGATTTTACTATCAATCGAGCTCTCGATGCTTCCTTGTCAACTTATATATTATCTGCGCACTAGGACTCTGTTAGACTTCAACCATTTCAACCATACATTATTTAATAGAATAATATTTTTCATTATATCAATAACTTTTCTTTCTTTTTCAACCACACATTCTCTATCAATCTATTATTCCAGAATACATTTTTCCAAAATAATATTGCTCAAACACACCCTAACTAAAGATGTTGCCCATCCAAATTTACACGCGTCTTGCCTTCCGTTGGTTGGGAATTGTTGTTATGCCATCGTTTTCAGATTATTTCCCTAAATTAAAATCATATTTAAAAAATAAATAAAAGACAAGAAAAACAAAAACGATTGTGCTATATGTATATAATAATTTAAACAACGCGGGATGTTGTGAAATATAATTGAATCGTAATTTCTCAAATAAAAAAAAAAAAAAATCGATTGACCCACCCCGTTACACATACTGTATAAGATTCTCATGTTTGAGCCAAATTAAAATTTTCATTTTCATTCTTCTATTATTTTTAACCACACATTTTTCAATAAAATAATATTTTCCATCACATCAATAATTTTTCCTAATTTTTCAACCACACACATTCTCCTTGAATCTATTATTATTATACATTGCAGCCCCCAGGGCAAATCTCCCAGTGCCAAATGGGGGGGCGGTTAGGGCTCAGCGCGGTGGTGTGCAGAGTTCAATTCCCCGCAAAGTGGAATTGACTTTGTTGCAAGCGGAAGTTACCATATACATTATTTAATAGAATAATATTTTTCATTATATCAATAACTTTTCTTTCTTTTTCAACCACACATTCTCTATCAATTTATTATTCCAGAATATATTTTTCCAAATTAATATTGCTCAAACACACCCTCACTAAAGATGTTGCCCATCCAAATTTACACGTGTCTTCCTTCCGTTGGTTGGGAATTGTTTTTATGCCATTGTTTTCAGATTATTTCCCTAAATTAAAATCATATTTAAAAAATAAATAAAAGACAAGAAAAACAAAAACGATTGTGCTATATGTATATAATAATTTAAACAACGCAGGATGTTGTGAAATATAATTGAATCGTAATTTCTCAAATTAAAAAAAAAAATCGATTGACCCACCCCGTTACACATACTGTATAAGATTCTCATGTTTGAGACAAATTAAAATTTTCATTTTCATTTTTCTATAATTTTTAACCACACATTCTTTAATAAAATAATATTTTCCATCACATCAATAAATTTTTCTAATTTTTCAACCACACACATTCTCCGTGAATGTATTCTTATTATACAATGCATCCCTGATTCCTCCCAAAATAATGTGACTCTTCTTATCTTCTCTTCTTCCAATTTTGAAATTGAAATGATGATCATCAATCAACGTAATTTTCGGAAATATTAATAGCATAAAATCCGCCATTGATTAATACCCAACCTAAACACCATCAAGGCATTGTGACTTCCCTCTCCAATAACAGAATCTGAAAAGGAGTGAAAATTCGTCCGCCGGGAAATTACAATTGTCAGCCAAATTTGGAATTAAAGCCAGATTAAGGTAATGTGATTTCTAATTTCGCGTCCATAAAAACCCTAATTTACCCGATCCAAACCTTACGTCGTCTCTCTCGTTATCATATTCAGTTGAAAAATCCAGTAGCTTTCCGCCTTTTTTGCCTCGCTTACCAACTTTAATATTCTGGTAATTTTCGTTTGGTATTTTTATACATTTTACAATATTTATTTTTTGTATGTTTAACATTATATCTCATGTAAAATTCTGCTCCATTTATAAGTTGAATAGTTTTGGTGTGGTAGTACATGATTTTGGTTGAACTGGTTTCGTTAGTTTATTCGTCTTTAACAATACTTTTTGCAAAAAAATTCCATTTTTCTGGGGTTATCGAAAGTTGAAGTTCAAAAATTGAATCAGTAATGCAAATTAACCACGCAGAAGATGTTCTCAGTTAATTACATTAGGGCTTGGACGATTCTAGCAAACACGGGTAATCTTTTGGTTTTGTCATTCATTCGGCTGTATTGATTTGATACTTTTGAATTGTTTGTATTGAATAAAAGCTTTACATCTTGTTTGTTGACTTTCATTGCATGCATTAGTTTCTATCGATATTTCGAATAGTGTGTATCCTGCATTTTCATGGAATGCGTCATTTTATTGCTATTTTTCGTCACATTTTGATATCCTTGACAGTTGACATTACTTGATTAGATTATTGGAGCAATGTGTCATACATTACTTTATTTTTTGTTTTGTTCTTTTTGAAAAGGTCTCATACTTTTTTTCCTTTTTTTGGATTGTTTTGGTTGCTTCATTAAAATGTCACATAGAGTGTGCTTTAAATTTAACAATTCTTAATATTTGCCCCTATGT
Source organism: Fraxinus baroniana (assembly GCA_903798355.1). NCBI lineage: Eukaryota > Viridiplantae > Streptophyta > Magnoliopsida > Lamiales > Oleaceae > Fraxinus > Fraxinus baroniana. Next base: position 13,898 of record CAIGRO010151352.1, on the reverse strand, counting down.
ATCATTTTAAGGCACAATATTTATTTATTTTTCATTAGAAATTACCATTTCTTGAGTAATATTAGTAATTTTGATGCCAACTTCATGTCAAATGCTTGAGAGTTAGATGGACTACTTTTGCATTCTACCCTAGGGACCTTGTCACTGACTCACTGCATCTTATTTTTATTCCCCGCTGAATTTTCTGCCCTTCAAAATGGATCACTACAAGTCTTGACCGAAAGCTAGGTTTGTTGAATCAATTACCTTTATCGAAGCTGCTTTCCTAACCTAATGTTGAAGGGGCTCCTCGTGAAGTGGTTAGTGACTTGATGACTGGCTTGCTTGAATGAGGGGGATGTCGTCTAGCTACCGAATCTTAGATACTTATTTTGACTCATTAGATGCCCGGGAAACAATGAGAAGATGTGTACGAATGAGTAATGTCGATGTTCTTCGACTCAACAATTAATTCACGACTTTTTTTGGAGTCTAAAACTGCACCTCGTCACTTTTTATTAGAAAGTGATGGTAGTTTTTTGTTATTGCATCCTTATTTTCAATGGCTAGTATAAATTACAGCTCGTTATTCTGTTAGTTTTTTTACAGAAAGGCTGCATACTGTTGGCTGTTTAACTTTTGTTATGTTCTGGAGGCTGGAAATTGGAGTGTGCATTAAAGCCTCTGTTTGTGCTTCATTTTTTTACTGGAAAGTTACTTTTCAAAATCAAAATTTAATTTTAACCACACATGTTGTAGCATCTACAAGTACTGCTCACTTATCCACCACAAATAAAGTAAAAGTAACTTTTTAGTTTTAAAGAAAGAAAGAAAGAGAAGAACCCCGAACAGAGGCAAAATTCACAATTTTCTTTATACTTTTCACTATAATTGCCCAATCTGTGTGTTATTGTACCATTAAACTTCCCTACATTTGTTTATATCATGAGAGACTACTGTTATAGTGGTAATATAAACTATATTGATAATTTTTTAGCTATGATATTTGCAGATGGAGTATGTTAATGTCTTCCTCTACTATGGTGGCAAATGGGATGAACTCGACAACTACAATGATTATTCAGTTTCTGGAATTCTGGTTCCAATGGAATGCACGTACAACAAACTTGTTGAGATGATAGTGAAAGAGTTATATTGGGATCCAACAAAAGATACAGTTTCACTAAAATATCAAGTTAACAAAAACATGCCTCTTATTAAGATTTCCAATGACGACTCTATCTCATTTTATTTAGAACTCAAGAAAAAGGATCAAGATGTCACAAAGTATCCATTATGCGTTGACGTTGGACCAATATCACAAGGTAACATATTTTTTTGAGAGTTTTGTTGACTGCCTTTGGATTCTTCTCTTGCTGTCACTGCATCATTTTTTTTTTCATTCTCGGCTGATTTTTTCCGACCTTTAATAAATGTTGATATTTTTCGACCGAACAATTAATTCAGAATTGTTATTGTGGTTTCATAAAAATTTCACCTCATTACTTTATATTAGAAAATAACCTACTTTACATCGTTGCACACTTGTTTTCATTTTTCAATGGCTAGTATTAATTGCAGCTCTTTATTTTGTTAGATTTTTTAGATAAAACTTTGCAATTTTTGTATCTTTTCATTAGAAAGTACTTTGAAATTTTTGTGTCTTTTCATTAGAAAAAAATACTGTTATTTTGGTTATATTAAATATTAAGAATATTGATTCCTTTTGTTATCTCTGATTGCAGATATGGAGCACATTAGTGTTTTGGTCTACTATGGTGGCAAATGGGATCGATTCAACAACTACAATGATTATTCAGCTACTGAAATTTTGGTTCCAAGGGAATGCACATACATCAAATTTGTTGAGATGATAGTGAAAGAGATAAATTGGGGCACAACAAGAGATGCAGTAAAAATACAGTATCCAGTTAACAAAAACATGCCTCTCATGAAGATTTCTAACAACAACTCCGTCTCATTTTATTTAGAACTCAAGAAAAAAGACCGAGATGTCAGAAAGTTTCCATTATGCATTGACACCGTATCAGTATCACATGGTAATGGAACTGAAACATTTCCAGACATATCACTTTCGCAAGATGCCTCTGTTGAACGAGGTAATAAGATGCAGCTGCAGTGTCGTGGGAGACATTGTTCGGAGACTTCTTCACCTCAAAGGCTACCAACAATTGAGGATGTTAATTCTGAAGGTTCACACAGTAACAGAACTGAAACATTTCAAGACATGTCACCTTCACAAGATGCTTCTGTTGAAGGAGGTAACATAATGCAGCCACAGCGTCGTGGAAGACTTTGTTTGGAGATTTCATCACCTACAAGGCTATTAACGATTGAGGAGATGGCTGCCGAGATTTGTGGTAGCATACCGGAACCTGAAGAAATGAATGACGAGACAGAAACTAATGTGATTTCACATCCCACTGTCGACGGGATTGCAAAAAATCAAATTTACCAAAGTAAGGAATTGTTAAAGACGAGTATTTCCTTATATGCAATACAGAACAGATTTCAATTCAAGGTGTGTAGGTCCGACAGGAAGGAGTATGTGCTGAAATGTCTTGATGATAATTGCGGCTGGTCTTTTAGAGCTTCAAAAATCAGAGAAACGGACATGTTCAAAATAAGATTCCTGAAAAATAGTCACACATGCAAGTTGGATGTCATGTTGAGACATCACCGCCAAGCAACAAGTTCGTTTGTGGCTAGTTGCATTAAGTACAACTATCTTTCTCCAAGGACCATATACACTCCTGGTGACATTATGAAAGACATGATGAATACATACGGAGTGTGGATGAGTTACGAGAAAGCTTGGAGAGCTCGAGAGCAGGCATTGCCTAAGGATAGGGTGGTGTTAGATCCAACGCCAAAAAGAAGACCCGGAAGGCCTAAGGGGAAAGGAATACCATCAACAGAAGAGAAAGAGCAAATTACAAGGTGTGGAAGATGCGGGGAGTTGGGCCACAATCGAAGAAGCTGCAAAACCTCCCCGCCAATAAAATCAAAGTCAGACAGGAAAAGAAAGTCACAAGATTCTCTGACGTGCGAGGTAACATATCCAATATATTATATATATTCAGATTAAATGCACAGGTTATTTGGGACTTGTAGTAATTTCTATTCAAATTACTGTGAACAATGGTAATTTACTTTGTGTTGTGTTGACAGGACGATCAAAAGAAAAACTGCAGTGAACGAAATTGCACTGGAGTTGATGAGACGGAACAGATATTATAGTGCATTTGCATTTGTGTGCTTAGTGGATCAAAGCATGTGATTAAATTTATTAATTGATGATTTATTGAATTTATTTAAGTCTTCACTGGTGCTCGATAGCATTATTTTATCAATAACCATATTGTTTTATTTTCATAGCAAATTTTGCTTAAATTATTATTATTATTTAATTTTGACAATAATATAGCCTACCAAGAATAAAAAATGCCCGTCTTTGATTTTATCATTTTTATTAAATCCTAATTCTTCCTTGTGGTTTGGTTGGGTTCATTAGTTAAATCTTCTATTGAAGTTTTAAGTACGTAGTCTACATTTTCTACTTCTTCTTTAACGAATCTATCAAGATTACCTTTTTTGAAAATGTATTAACTTGCCATTAATTTGAAAAAATAAAAATAAAAATAAAAAAAATTCTTGTTTCTCAATAATAAGTCAAATTTTTTTTTTAAAAAAATGTTGATAAAATATTTATTATTTTTGTGCCTTCTTTTCTCTAAATATTGTACCCTTTAACTTTTAAAAAAAAAAAAAAAATCTTAAATTAACAAAGAAAATAAAAAAAAATGCAACTAATGTATTTGTTGTGATCCTAAAATTATGAAGTTTTTCCGGTTGTACCACTTGCACAACCCCTCAAGGTTAACCCTGATCTTCGAATAAATTGATAAAGACAATAAAAAAAATAAAATAAAATTGACAAAGTCTTCTGATATTAACATGTTTCGTCCAGTTAAATGAATAAGACTAGTGACCAACTTTATTTCTCTATTTTTCATTTTGAATAGAATGGAATCTCTCTTTTTACCTATTTTGATCAATAATCTTCAATTAAAGGTACTAAAATACGTGCTTAAAGGGGTGTAAGCAGTTTCGTTTTCAAACTAGATTATTTAAAACGGTAACATAAATCAAATTGTTTAAAAAGATTTTTAAGATTTTCTCAGACTTAAGCATGGTGAACTAATGGTTTGGTCAAATTTTAAACCACAATTTGGTCTATAATCACTAAATCATCTCTAGTTCATTATTTATAAAATATTTTGATATTTCATTGGCGATGAAAAAACTAAATAATCAAACTATAAATTTAAATATCAACAAAATCAAAGAAATGTCACGATATCCTTAAGCTAAGTCCATACAAAAAAGCCAATACAATGTTATGATCAGAAATGATACTTGTACATGAGAAATGCACAGATAGCTTTACAAGTGTTGAGGTGACAGCTTAGCACCTAATTGATTGTTTTAACTATGTTTTTTTTGTCCAAAATCCAATTAAATATTGCTATGTGGCATTCTGCAAACCCATATATACATTTGTCTTGTACATGTAGCATTGCTCTTGTTGTGTTAAACAAAATAGGGGTAATTGCAATGGGGTTTCAAACTTTTCGAAAATGTGTAGGTTTTACTCAAACATTTGATTTGTAGCATAGTTGATCCCAAATCTTTCCAACTGGTGCAACAAAAGGACCTCTGGATTATTTACGTTCAAAAATTCGTTAATTGATCAAAAGTCAAAACTTTACCAATTTTAAAAAAATAAAATAATCTTTTAATTTTTTATCAATTAAAAAGGGAGAATTTACATTTGAATTCTTAGACCATTCAGAAATGTGCAACAGAGATCCCAAATCTTTACTATATGTGTGCAAGGACTTCTAATGATTTCTATCCAAAAAATTGTTAATGGACAAAAATATTCATCTTTTTCAATCCACACAATCACCCAACCCTAATGTTTAATCCTTAACCCACCCAACCCCACCCATCGATAGGTGGGGAGGCCTTTGGAACCACTATTACTATTGGTTTTAAAACTAATTCATCTATTTTCATTTATTTCTTCCCAATTCTTTAAAAGTTCTTGTTAGGAAAAAAAAATGAAATTGGAGGATGAGGAAAATGATGCCAATGAAGGTGGAGGAAATGAAACTACGATGATGGCTAAGCATATCTTACGTTTTACTCAAGAATTTGTTGTATAGAACGTGTCTATTTTTCTTTCTTACTACAAATAGAGATATGATGCATTGATATAATTAAATGAATGTAGATTAGAGTCAACCTAAAAGACTCATTTTTTACCCAAAAAAAGGGTAAAATTGTTAATTTAAAAAAAATGTAGAAAAGAAAACATTTTTCACTTCAAATATTAAAAGGACTTCTTCAAAAAAAAAAAAAAAATACTTGGCTAAAATGAAATTGAAAATTGTCAAGTAGGCATAAATGTAAAAGTTGCGTCAAAGCTTGTAATATAGAATTACCAATCAATTTACATCACAATAAAAAAATAAAAATAAAAAATCTATGGTGTCGCATAAATAAAGAGTCGAGCAGGACTAGTAGGTGACATTTTTCCTGAATTCTATCATGTCTAGTAAAAGAAATAAAACTATTATATTTTCTGATGCTACCAAAAACTCGTACATGAATGAACTCGAACTGAATGAATGAACTCCGCACGATCTGATCTTCAATATCTGAAACAATAGCATCGAAGTGTGTCCTCGTCGCTCCCTCTGATGCTTAAGTCAGAAAATTGTGCAAAAAAGATGTTTGTTGGAATATTATAAAGCCCATGTTTGGCACCCATTCTCTATCTCATTCTCATTCTCATTTTTTTTCTCCTACTTCATTTCAACCACACATTATTTCAATAAAATAATATTACACACAAATTTAAAACTTTTCATAACTTTTCCACCACACATTCTTCCATCAATCACTATTCTAAAAAATTTTATCTTCAAAAAATGGGTTTCAAACACACCCAAAAACGTTCCTGAATAATGAGGCTGAGCTATGTATTTATAGATGTTGGAGATAGAGTCATAAAATGATTCAACCTTCTGTAGTTCTTTTTCCAATTATTTAAGACATTTGTGTTGTGTTAGAAGTACACAGTTTGGATTAGTATCAAACTTGTAATAAATTGGGAGTTTGTATTCAAATAGGATTAGCATTCCTAGGAAACATGCGGTAAGGTCAAGAAGACGGGTGAGTTAGTGCAAAGACCTGACCTCAACCCAAGACCCGACCTATTTTTAGCGGCGCTTATCGCCTTTCCCCACGAGCGGTCACCTTCTTCTTCTCTTTTTTTCATGTTGGATGATTTTTTGTGCTATTTGTAGTGATTTGGGGTGCTGATTACCGCTGCGCGAAGTAGGCTGCGACGATGGTGCAATGGTACGGAGCGCTACAGATCAAGACAAGTGGCCAAAGCTACAGATCTCTAGGCAACACTAGACAAGTGACCATAAAATAATTTACGACCTATAAAATTTTTGATTCGTGATCGAAAAATTATTTGTAATCAATTAATTTGATAATTTGTAAACAAATAATATAAAATTGTGACCTTAACATATTTAATTAAAAAAAATATATATATTTAATTGATAAAATATATTTTTCATTAATTATTTCATAAATTAAAATTTAATTTAAAATTTTTATACCTTATTTCTTAATTTTGAAATTGACCATACTTAAATCTCTTAAAACACATAAATTTTCCCAAATTACTTTCCGTATGAAAGACCATTACAGTTGAGTGACAGCCCATTACAGTTGAGTCCAATCCACCAAAGCTATGAAAGCAGACCGGCCAATAGCATATGACCGTTCCAAGTCATTTGAGTCTAAGCTGCCTTCCACATTTTGATACATTTAATTGTGTTAAACTTACTATCTTTGAATGTGTAATCACATATCTTACAATTGATCCTCCATGTGTTCCTTAACAGAGTACACAAGAGGCGAAGTACGATGTACATAGAACAATAAATTAGCTAATTAAAGCTACTATAAGAGAGTGGAGGGATCAGACTTGGTGAATTTGTGTCAACTCGTGTGTTATGAGTGGCCTAAGCAAGGAGTTGGGAGACCATTGCATTATGAGAATCTGGCCCATGATTATTTACACTTGGGATGATGTCTACTGGAGAAATGAACTTGACAAATTGTTGGAGTTCTGTAAAACTGCTGTGTTCACTGTAGGGTACCTCGTACCTAAAAGACATTCGAATCACATGTCAGCATTATCGAGTTTGCAATGAAAATTTGCCAAAAAAAACCATAATAAAAACTAGGCTGCAACAATATGCTCACCTTATAATAGTGCCCTGCTGCCACCTTCTTCCGGGAGACTTCTTCTTGCCCTTACCAAATGACCAGCCGGTGGGAGAGAAAGCAACTATGAGACTAAATCGACTCTGATCAAAATCAAAGAAAATTATAATGAAATGATATACTCGTACTGTATATAATCCATAGAACATATTATGCAACATTTGACGTAAATCACTTGTAAAGGAAGCTGAAAATCAGTTTTTCGACGCTAAAAGGGTATTCAAATTATAGGACAAAAAGACATTAAGTACATGGTGAAATTCATAATATTGTTGGAAACTCCGAAAAATAACCCATCCAAAATAATTTCATTTTTAGAATATGTATCCCTTACCCCATACTGATTGGACATGTGCTTTAATCTTTTGAAGCTTGCAATAGTCCACATGGGTACAACATGAATATGGCTTTCCAATTCATTTTTTGTAAACCATTGCATGTCTTCCTCTGGGATGTCCAGGCATTTTAAAATGCGTAATTTTGCTGCATTGACATAAATTTTTTTGTGGAGAACTCTGGCAACCTCCATGAACAACCTCTCTTTTCCTGTTATTGAACAAAAAACATGGGGAAACAATAGTGGATTTTGCAGAGATTAAGAGTGGGAGTGTAATGGAAATACTCAAATCAGATTCATTGAAGAGATAAGCAGATATCTGGATGGTTGGCAAACGCACATGAGCACACTCAAATGCAGTATGAGAGAGATTTAGGAGTAGACATTACCGATGGTATAGCTGCCAATCAAAAATAAAGTTTTGGGGTTGAAAGCTTCGGCTTGGATGGCGTCAATGACAAATTGAATTACAGCCTCCTGTTTCGGGAAGTCATACTGCAAGAATGGAACAGAAAGTATCTATTACCAACTGAACGAAATCTTAAAATGGAGCCAAAACTAGTTCATATACGTCGACTGTGTATATGAAATATTGCACCTATTTGCACCCATTTCTTAGAACTTATTTTTCCAAACTCATTTTCAACCACACATGTCACGGGATCCACAACTTTTATCAACTTTTCAACCACATATTTCACCAACTTTTATCAAAATCTACTAAAAGTCTTAATTTTATCCAAACCAAATTGGGGCATTGTCTTTTCAACATCTTCATAAGAAACCAATAGAGGAAAAATATTCTTGTTCTTGTGTAGGTGCAATTATTTACAGAAATATTGAAGAACTGGAACCGTATGCTCATAAATTTGCCATGTTTTACTAATTGAAATCCATCTGAACAAGTTAATGATATTGGAGAACTGAGACTGAACTATTAGAACTAAACAACGCCTCATCTACACAAATATTTCAGAGATTTTCGTGATCAATGGCAATCCCCAGGTAACCATCTATCTATAGTGATAACATCTACATATAAGAATGTGAAGTCAACAGCAACTTTGATGTCCATAGAAAGACTCAAGTACAAACTCATATGTGATTACAGCCATTCAAAACTTCTATACTTTTAATTTTCCCGAAAATAGCAATAACAACCTGATATAATTACTGCCATTCAAAATTTCTAAACTTCGAATTTCCCCGAAAATAGCAATAACAACATGATAAACCAATCTAAAAGCTTGTTTCGGAAAGATTTTTTAAAACCATTTCTGCCTAAAATCATGTTCAACCACACATTCTATGGACCCATAACTTTTTATCACTTTTTAACCATACATTCTCTCAAAAAATCATTTTTCATTTGAAAAATAAAAAATCTTTCCCAAGCAAGGTTTATGTTGCAGAATAGTTAAAACTATTTTTAAACAGAAACTTTTTACTCTATGCAAGGTAAAATATCCATAGATCTAGTTCTGATTAATACAAGGACCGAGTTAACCTAGCTAAAACCAATTTAATCTGGGCAGACCTGGAGATGACTTTGATTTAACTATACAGATGCTAATTGGAGCATAAACCTTGTTAAGCAATACCCTAGCTTTCAGTATCGATTCTATCCATGAACCTACCTGGGGATTACAATATGTTGTATCAAGAATGAGAGTGTGAACTGGGCAAGTCTGCAAAACGGAAAGTTTCGCCATCTCCTCACAAAAGCGGAAATCTCCTGTGTGTAATACAGCCTGAATGCATGGAGAACCACAGGATCAATCTTGGAAATACTAAATAACTACCAAAACAATAAGTATTCTAATAAGTCAATTTGGTACGCACCTTACCATTGGGTGGTTCAAATAAAATTATGATAGCACCCGGGCAGTGATTTGCATCAAAGCATGTTACGTCAGTTCCTGCAACATTGATCTTCTGGTTAAGGGGCAAAACTCGTATTTTGTCCCATGGGATACCAATTTTTAGATTAATAAGCTTTGCAGTAATGGAGGAACAATAAATCATCCCATGACAGAAGGACTTCGTAAGTCCTTGATAATCTGCAGAGAACATAACACAAAGTGCGTGATTATTTTTCACTCTCTATCGAAAGATATTAAAGAAGAATCAAGGTGTGGTGGTCTAGGAAAGTACGTAACACATCAACCCTAAATATATTTTATAAATAAAACTAAACCAGTTATCTGTCATCTCGTGAACTAGAACTTCATGGAACAACTGGTGACATCTCACAATAATAAATAAAAATCTATGGAAATAGACTTACGATCTAAATGGAAATGAGTAAGAAACCAATGAGAGCATTCTCTTCTTAGATATTTAAAAGCATCCTGCAAAAATAATGTGAAATATTATGATAGAAAGAATGTTACATCATAAATCCCATCTTTTTGAGAAATAAGAGAAGGTAAATGGAACTACATTCTTATATCACAAAAATGGTGCATTCTGAATCATTGAGAGTTGAAATAGACATGAACCGAACATTATTAATTAAGTTTATCGTTAATCACACTACACAAACAATCTTAAGCAATATAGTAGAAGCATATATGATTCCAATGTATCTTGTCCAGAAAAAATATTTGTCGATTTTTTTGCCAGTTATTATGCTGATGCACATGACAGAGTCGGTTGTTCCCAATTAACCAGGAATGCTATTCAGTGGATACAATGTCTATGTTGACGAGACAAATTTTCAATGAAGTGCTTCTTTTCAGTTAAATTAGAGTTTGCAGTCAAACACTTGCTACACCCAGCATTATCTCATACTATCAGTTGTTCTTACCACTCTATCATAACATGGACATTGCATGATCAGGAAGCACAAGATTATTAATATGAGGATAAAATACCAACATCAATGGTTGGAGACATGAAAGTTTACCACTCGAAACGGTGTTCCTGGTATACAACACCACAGAGGAATATCTTTCTGTTTTCCATTCCTGACACAACTTTTCCCTAGCATGTTCCTCTGAGCAGAATCTGGCTTACATCTTCTAGCCTCCTTTTGTCCACTAGAAGCAGTGCTGCCTCTGTTTCTTTTAGAAAAATGACCTGGAAAATAATCAGTTATTAACTTGTTTGTTCCGATTTTAGTCTCATCGACTACATTTTTTGAGACATCTGTCTTCACTTCGCCAGCCATCATGACATCTCCTCTTATTTCCCTTAAAGAATGAACAATTTTTTTCCGGGGACCAAGTGCAGTAATGCCAATGCTGCACAGGTCCTGTAGGAAAAACAATGGCAATATTCAGTCAAATTTGGTCGAGTAATAGAAAGTTGATGGACAGGCAATTCTGTGAGTGTGCTAGCTTCAATCAACTACAAAGAAAACTTGAGCCAAGAATTTCAGCAAACCACACTAACAGGCTGATAGAGTAACAGCTTAGCTGACATTTGCAGAGGACAGGTCAGGGATCCACATCCAGGCAGAACAATATGATCGAATTCTGAAGTATGCTACTATGAATGTACCATATACACACATAAGAGTCCTTCGCTGCTTGCAAATACTAATTAACATATGAGGATCTCATGACAAAATCATGTCAGTTTTGATAAACTCAAATAAGAGTTGGCCATGAATTGCATTGCAAACTCTCACACTAGCAATACATTGGTAAGAGGAGAGTTTTCGGGCACAAGGGTAAATTTGAACTACATTTATTAATCACAAGAAGTAATTGTTTCCTGCAACTAATTTCAAACATTGAGCAGAACTAAAGATATATTTAGATGACTTATATGGTTTTACTAGTTCCCATCAAAATCAAATTCAAATCAATGGTTTTTCTAGTTCCCATCAACATATTTCTACTTTCATAGCACTAGATTTATAGCATGTTTGAACTTGGGGAAATCCCTTATCGTCCATTTATACAAGGAATTTGCATAACTGACTGTGATATTAAAAAATATATATTCTAAAAGAATTCATCAATTCACCCATACTGAACGCATGTATGCACAGCCAGATTAAATTTCATTCTGCACACCAGCACATTGAAACAACATCCAAATTTGGGCCTATACAGGCATTGCCTAACACAACTACAGTACTTATCAATGTTATCATTAAAAACAAAAACAAAAACAAAAAAAAGAACACCTCATCTGTTAGACACTGCAGTGTGTCCCAGTCAATCTCCTCCCTCACGAAAACATCTTCATATTTGGAAAGGCCTAAATGGCGAAGCCATTCTAGAACAGGAGACACGTGAACAACCTTCTGAGGAGGTCGAATAGAAGAACCATCAAGAACTTTTGCGGGAGATTGATGAGAAGTATCACTATAAGGAACAGACACCTGAAAGATACATCAGATTAGATCTGAATGAGAAATTCATATAGAAACACATCTTTTTATCTCAGGAAGGATTCAGAAATGGGGATCTTAAATTTCAATGGTAACTAAGATTTCAACAAATATTTTAAATTGGTCATCTGCAACCAAAACATTGCGTCCAAAATGATTTTATGAATCAAACTCTAATTTGAGGGTTATCTAACATTATTCCTCAAATTCTTAGTTGTTGACTCAATAATTAATAGTTTGAATTTTTAACCATAAACCATCTAATAATCCTGGAATTACAAATTCCTTTTGCACAATTCTTAATCAAAGGTGCACAATCCACAAGTTTCCACAAGAATGTTGAATAACTAAGCAACCTCTTTTCAAAACATAGCCTCCGGTGGGAAGAATTTATAACTAGCTTAATTTATAAATAGACATAAATTAATGGTGCGTAAATAGAAAGTACTTGTGGGTCCATTGGAATGTATTGTTGAAGACGAAATTTGAACATTTATAAATTAGCCAAAAGAAGGCTTAGTTTATTATTGAACTCTTTCAACTGAGACAAAATTAAAACAATTTTTGCATCAAATAAAAAGGGGATAAATTCAGCTGTAGTCCTATAAGATAGAGTGAGAATGTTCAAATCACAGGCCATATTAACAAATATACATACAAGGAAGACGAGTAAATTGAAACAAAGGGCCTTACATCAGTTGAATTTTCCATTTTGTCAAGGCATTCGTTAGTGTGAACCTGCCTAAAGTCATCACTCAATCCCGAAATATTAGCTCCACATAGAGGACAGTAGATCGAACCACTTTCAACGTTGCAATTTTCTTCTTCCAGAAATTCCAAATCGTCCACATCAGAATCATGCTCGCTGTTATCTCCATCAGCGCACAGCTTGAGCAATACGTCGAATGGAGTGCCTACGTCCTCCAAAATCTCTTCCTCATCAAATATTTCCTCCTTTTCAATCCCAATTTCCCTGTCAACAGCTTCATTAACATTATCATTAGTATCGTAAGCATCAGGCATTAAATTTGGCTTCAATTTCAACAACCTTGACTCCATTGAATTACTATTCGAGAAACACCCGCCACTCCCGTTCGACTTTAACAAATCAAGGGATGGTTGTATTGAGTCCAACCCACAACCCAAATCTGCATCCCTTCGATTTTCCTTTCCGGGATTTTGTCTTTTAGGCTTTTTCGATGGATGAGTGGTGGTTGAGCAATGGGGTTTGAGAGGTGGCGTCTGTGAGCTGGTTCTCGAAGCGGAGAGAAAAGGGTAATCTTGAAAATCATCGTCTTCAAGTACTGGGATGGTGAGGCTGAGAAGGGTTTGTGATTGTGAAGAAGGGATTTTTCGATTTGATTTTGCGTTGGGATTGAAAGCCATTTGGTGAGCACACAAAGACACAGTGGAGACGGGGGCGAAGAGTTTTTCTTGCGTTTCAAATTCTGAGCGTGGTCAGTAGAAATGGAGGGAACTTGAAAATTCTAAGCCCCTGTTTGGTTTGGACAAAAATTTAAATTAAAGTCAACAAATTTTAATCGCGTATTTTATTTAATTCACAAGTTTCCAATAATACATTTCATCAATTTTCATCAAAATTTACTAAAAATCTGATTTTTGTATAAATAAAATAGGGATTAAATCAGTTTACTTATGAGTAAGAAAGTTAGTTTTAGGGTGTGTTTGAACCACATTATTTTGAAAGAATGTATTATGGACTTGTCTGGCGCCGCTTCTGCCAATGGATTTTTGGACCGTTGCTTCCTTAGCTGGGACCCACGCGAGAGAGAGCTAGTCAATAAAGGTGGGCAGCTTTGGTGCCCAACGGTCACAAAA
>CAIGRO010151319.1:0-27603 GCA_903798355.1 Fraxinus baroniana | reverse complement strand
TTTTCCAATGACATTAAAGAAGTTTCTTAATCCGTGTGAAAAACGAAACAAGCCATTATAATTGAGACGGAGGGAGTATTATTTTCAGTTTTGCACCCCATGATTGCATAGAGTACAAGAACTCACCAACAATAATTCCTCAATAATTCTCACTTAGCAGTAAGGGTGCTGGAAGAAAAAGATTTAATTTCAAGCAAAAAATCATACATCGGCTTAAGTAGTTCTAACTAGGCATGTTGCAAATAGTTCCACACAGAATAATGAAGTCCGGATAAACCAACAAAAATGCAAGCTTAGGACTAAATCACCATGTGAAAGATAGAAAAACCATTATTATCTATGATGAGTCTTATCATATTGAAACAATCAATATTCTCAGCAAGTTATGCAGAAGTACCTAAGGACTCAGAAACGACTTGTTAACAATTCTAGGCAATATTTATTATTCCAAATACTCATAAAATGGGGAAAAGCACAAAATCGCACAATAATTTTAGTAATTCTCGTTTAAGCAAGTCTCACGCAGAAAATATAACGTTGACAGATGAGTTTTGTCAGTTAGTTTCATGGAGAAGATTAATTTACCCTTTTGCATCATTTCCCGGAATTCATCATCAACGTTATATTATCTCCTTTCAGAAGGATCCTACCAAGTTGCTTTCTGCTCTTCTTCTTCACATTGACTTCCTCAGCATCATCCAGTACCAAATTCATGTATTCATCAAAGCCGATAATTCGGCCTTCGATCCTCGTATCCTTCTGCTCAAAAAGCCAAATCTGAATTCGAGCTTTGCTCTGGAGGAACCTGAAGATGAGGTTAATGGGTTGAGTCATAATCCTCTGGACTTTTGTGCTCGCCATGGCTGCTGAATTTGGGAGCTCCGGCGCCAAAAAAAAAAATTATTTTCTTCTAATGCAACACAGAAAAGCAGTGAAACCCTAGCGAGAACTGCGAGTGTTCAATTTATATGCTCTATTTGGGCCGGAGCAATACCAATATGAGTGGGCCCATCATGACCCAAAATTGTCCCAATAGACTGGTCCATTCAACACTTTTTAAGTTACTATTTCTTTTTCTTTATGGAAAATAAAAGCGGAAATTACACAAAATCAGAACTTTAAAGTTTCAATTACAAAAACTCGAGTGAAGGTTTTACTTTTCAAAAATCAGATATTTTAATTTTAAATATTTAATATTAATTATACAACTTTCATCTCAAATTCAAATCAATTTCATTCCAATTTTACTCCCCCTTCTCTCTTCTCTTCGTCACTCTGTCTACCAACACCACTCCTCCCTCTCCACTGACAGCCCAGTCTCCACAAGATGGCGCAACCTCGTCCGACGACTTCACTGCGGAAGCACCACTGTGAGTCGCACGGCGGCACAGCAATGCATCGGTGCATTACTGCGGAAGCACCGTTGTGAGTCGCCGCCACCATGCAGATCCGTTCTTTTTTTAAAAAAAAATAGAGTGGTGTGGTGATTATGGAGGTGTGTGTTGCGGTGGTGGGAACAGATATCTCCAGCGGGTGCGACGGCAATGTGCGATTGTAGGTGCTTCTTCTTCCTTTTTTAAAATTTTGAGAAGTGTGGTGATTGTGGAGGTGTGGTGATTGTGGTGGTGGATGTGTGCGGTGCAATGGTGGGAATGGAGATCTCCGATAGGTGCGAAGGTCATGCTCGACTGTGGTACTGTAAGTGCGGTGGTTGGGTGAGTGGTGTAGTGCTGGGTACAGAGATGGCTGTGATGGAGATGGTGGTGACGGGGGGGCTTGTTGTTGTGTTTGTGGATTGGTGGTGCTTGCGGTGGTAGTGTTGGTGGTAGTCGGTGACGACAATGATGGTATGGTTGGGGCCTTTTTTTTTGGGTTGTGGGATGGGGTGGTAGTGGAGGTTCTGTGGTTTTCATGGTGGTGCGTAGTGCGTGGTTGTGGGTGGGTAGTAGTGGTCGTGGTGGTCGTGGTGATGTCAATATTTTTAGATGATAGTTTGCTGTCATGAGGTGGTGGTGGTGGTTTTGGCGACGAGGTTTCGGTTGCCATGTTGTTGGTGGCAATGGTAAGATGATAGTCACAAGTATTGTGGTGGTCACAAATTATTTAGTTGTTTGTGAACATTGAATTGATTAATCTGCGACCGATAAACAAGATTCGACCAATGAAAAAGATAAGTTGTGATTAAAAAATAATGTGTAACCTAAAAAATTGTTAATTTGTGATATATAATTTGATAATTTGTGATTGTCTATTAAGTTATAACTTATAATATTTGTGATTTGTGACTTATAAATAAATTGTGATATTTTAATTTTAGATTTGTAATCAATGAACAAATTATGACTTATAAAATCTTTGAATTGTAACGTTAAAATAATTTGTGATTTGTGACAAATGAGTAATATGTGACTTATTACTTTTATAAATTTATGACCGATGAAAAAAATCGTGGCGTATAAAATCTTTGATTTGTGGTTGTGAAATAATTTGTGACCTATAAAAATTTTTATTGTGACTTTAATATGGTCTTATTTGGTACACATTAAAATTTTCATTCTCATTTTTCTACTCATTTTCAACCACACATTATTCAATAAAATAATATTTTCCATCACATCAATATTTTTTCATTCATTTTCAACAACACATTCTCCATCAATCTATTATTCCAGAATATATTCTTACAAAATAATGTGGCCCAAACACACCCCATATTTAATTAATAAAATATATGTTTAACTAACTAATTTATAGATAAAATTTGAAAAAATCTAACATTTGAAATTTTAAATATTAGATCTTAAATTTTGAAATGAGTGAAACTTAACCTTTTATTTATGAATTTTTCCCAAAATAAAAATAATAAAAATGGGGGAAAATTACTACTATTCAGTATTTGTAATTAGGGTTTGGATGTGGGTTGGGCTGAATTGGTTTTGAGTCCAATCCAAATCTAATTCAATATGTTCGGTTTGACAATAATTCAAATCGAAACCAGCTCATTAACGGTTAAAACACAACCAAACCCAAATCGACCAAACTTGGGTTTATTAGTTTGAACTTGAGTCAAATTCAAGTTAGACCCAATTATTCTTTTGTTGGCCAATTTTTTTGAGTTCAATAGTTGGGATCATTTTCATTGAATTTGAACAATTCTTTAAGTTGGATAATTAAATAGCAGTTCTTTAAATTATAAATTTAGCAAACGCTACCTTGTAATTGGGAATCTCCTTCTTCAACCCAAGTGTTTAGTCAAAAATCATGTAAAAAAATTGAGTCAAGAGATCTCGACAACAATGAGAGGTAAAAGAGAAGAAAGGTAGAGAAACTTGATTATCAAGTTTGGTTTTTGGTTTCAAAGTACTTTTTTTTAAAACATTTATTTGGTTGGGTTTGATTAGATTAGATTTTAATGGATAACTCGGAACCCGACCCAACTTAACCTAAATTTTGATGGGAAAATTAGATACAATACACTAAAAAATTAAGTATTTGATTAATACCTTGAAACTAACTAAAACTACAATTACTGTATTAATTACGTTCAAAACCTCGAAACCACAACAAAAATCCAAATTAGAAGTAGAAATCCCCGAATCAGAAAACCCTCGAGAAATCTCTGTCCTCGACTTCGACTTCGACTCCGACTTTCCAATGTTCTTTGCAGAGAGAAAACCTCACCCACCAATTTAATGCTGCTACATTTTTGTAGTTTTAACGAGAGTTTCCCATTTGGACGATTGGGTGATTTTGGTGGGTGAATCTTGAGCGAAAAGCTTTTCTTGCACTGTAAATCCACGATTTTTGGTAAATCTTTGTTGATATTAGGTTGATTTTATCTATGTCCAAGTAGGTAAATTAATATCATGTATCAAAGTCATCCAAGAGAAAATCTAGGAGTATTGAAGGAAATTCAAACTTGAAGAATTACACTCATGAGTTTGAAGGTAACATTGAATAAACTTTGTTTTTGAGGTTGAACTTTGAATTTGAGTAGTTTTTCCGTTCATTTATATTTGAAGTAAGTTTGGGCATAGATTGTGATGAGTTTGTGTATAAATGCATAAAAAGATTGTTGTTAAATTTGGGATTAGCTCCAAAACTGTGGCAAACTACTTCCCTTTGATTTTCTTCATACCATCAAGATGTTTGACAAAATGTCTCAATTGGAAATGTTGTTTTTGTTGTAGTGAAAGGATTTGTAGCAAAAATTCTTCCTAACTCTATTCTCTGTTTGCATCAGATATGGATATGTAATAGGGATCGAGTTTGCTCGGGGACTTAATAGCATCAGACCCGGTGTGAACTGCACTTGCCAATTCAGATGTTTATGAGCCGAAGCTACTACTTTTAGCTTCTGAGGAAAGCCAAACGTGCATTAGTGAATAGAAGTTATTGTAATATTCATTTATACGTTTTTGTGCCAAATTTTTTTCCAATTTAATGGTTTTAACCTACTTAATATGTTAGGTCAGAATCCATAATCAAGGAGCTGTTTGGAAACACTTAAGAATCAAATTATCAATCCAAGTTGAATTTGCGATCTGTTTTTGACTTGTTTGGAAGGTTTTTTTCGCCTATCTAACTCTTTATTATTTCGGAATAATAGGCCAGTCTAATCTAATCGTCACCACTGAAAGCTAGAAGTCGTTTTAGTTTTAGTTTTAGTTGGACAATATGTGCAATGAGCCCTAGTTCAAGTCCAATAGATTTATTGCCATTATGTGTTTACTTCTATAACAAATGATTTCTTGGTACAATAAAATGGCTGCATAATGCAAATGATATGTTTTGGCGCTTATATATACTTTTATGAAGTCTCGGTTGAAATCAAATGTTGGCATTTGATGTAATGTTTTGAGTAACCTTTTGTCTGTTATTTGATTAATTTCATCTTCTTTTCCCAAACATTTACAATCTCTCTCCATTTCCTCTTCTTGTTTCTTGCATGCTCTATAATCTAAAGGAAAAAAAAAAGTTTAATTTCTGAATTTATTCTTTACAACCGAAAATGGAGGATGCTATGAGATTGATGCTAAGTTGTACCAGACTAGAGGCTCTGCTGCATAGTTGGTTACTAAGGAATGCTAAACTACATCTAATTGTCCAAGAACTTATCCCCAAGTTTCAATGTTATTACTAATCTATTGCTCTTGAGAGTCCTACTTTCTTTTGTTTCTTTGAAATGGCTTCAACCAAACATGAAACATGCTATGAATGTTTTGTTTTCGATTGATGTTTTGTCACTTTTTCGAATGTTTGCAGTTTTTTGAACTTTTTGTCACTTTTTTGAATGTTTGTCACTTTTTTCTATTGTTTGTTATTTTTTTATTTTTATTTTTTATCTCTGTCACTTTTTATGTCATTTTTTTAATTAAAAAATGATATTAAAAATGACATCATACTTAACTTTTTATTAAAAAGTGATACCACTTTTATGAAAAAGTGATACAATTCACCCAAAAAAATGATCGGGTTTAGTCACTTTTTTTAGTGTTGATCATTTTTTAAAATTTTGTCACTTTATTGAATCGATCCCAAAGTTTTGATTTGTGTTTTCTCACTTTTTTAGCCGTCACTTTTTAAATTTTGTCACTTTATTAAACTGATTCTAAGGTTTTGATTAGTGTTTTGCCACTTTTTGAATGTTTATCACTTTTTGGAATTTTTGTGTCTTTTTATAATGTTTGTCACTTTTTTCCTATCACTTTCTAAAATTCTTTCACTTTTTTTAAAAATTTTCGTCACTTTTTTTTGAATTGTCACTTTTTTAGTGTCATTTTTTTATTGTTTGTCATTTTTTTTAATCTGTATAACTTTTATGTCACTTTTATTAAAATTTGTCATTTTTTTGAATTTTATCACTTTTTTTAGTGTTTATAACTTTTTTTTAGTGTTTATAACTTTTTTCACTCACCTTCTTGATTTTTATCACTTTTTTTAGTGTGTCATTTTTTTGAGTTTGTATCACTTTTTGAGAGAGAGAATCACTTTTTTTTGGTCACATTTTTTGAGTTTGTGACATTGTATAAAAAAAAATGACATTGTGTTACTTTTTCATTTTACACAGTATTTTTTACTTAATAAAAATTTTTCATATGATTTTTCAAAACATCCATAATTTTAAGATAACCCCAATTTTGATTTCCTAACCCCAACCCAACCCAATTGAACTAAAAAAACCAACTTAAATCGGTTGGGTCGATCAATTTGACTAATTCAGATTGATTTTTGCTCAACCCTATTTGTAGCTAAAATGGTTTATATAGACAATATTATTTCCTAACAAGTTTATGTTACCCCCCTATGAATTGAAAATGCTCTTAAATTCAGCAGAATAATTTTTTTGTGCAAATGATATTTTATAGCCTCACCGACGGTCGAAACAATTCATTTTTTCTCAATACCTAGCCCCATATTAAAAAACACTCAAAATGAGAAGTAGATTAAATTATTATAAAATTCTAAAGAAATGAATATCTAGCTCGCAGTTATCTCCCATAAGGAAAATAAATAAATAAATCTGAATAACTGATTATAAAAAGTAAAAGCATTCTTTAATCTTTTTGTTAGATCTCACCAAGGTTTTTACATTTATGACGAGATAAAAGAAAAATATAAATAAAGATCAAACACTAACAGTGATAACAACAACTAGTAGTAACAAAACTTTAAATTACTATACATCATACTTCCAATTGCTGCATGATGTCAAAACAACCTGTACCCATCTTTACGGGCAAGCCAACGCATATCCTAGAAGATGGTGTCTCCAAGTTGTCGGTCATCCCATGAGAAGCTGCTTCTACAATGAACTTTGAGGCTGTTTCGAACGACATCTTAATAAATGGTGACAATGACTCAGCAATGCTACCGTGTCTGGTCATTGGTCGGTAACCCCCCGTATGGGTCATGTAATCTGCGATTAAACTCAAATGTCGATAGTCAATCTTTACTCCGTAAATATCAAAAACTTGCTTCACCTCTCTTATGATAGTTGCTCGAGCAGCTTCTACCCCATAGGTCTTCAACATAGCATCGATATTGTTGGAGTATAAACGACTCAGATCGAGGTCATTATGCATATCCCAGAATGACTTGAAATCAACTCCTGATGCCTTCATTGCCCAATAATCGAGGTCTTCGTTACCTGTCTGCAAATCCTTAACAGTGGACTTTCTCGGCTTTTTATCATCATCCCAAATAACTGATTTTTCATCTGCATCATATTTTACCATTTTACAATGACTGATCTTGCCGGAGCTCTTGATATATACTTTCTTTGCAGTCTTCTGAGCAATCTGCAAATTAGTTTTACGAAATTCTCATTTAGCATGTTAGCTACTGGCATGTTCAGTAATAGATAGTACTGGACATGTATTAAAGAATAAAAACAAGCTAAATCTTGTTTATCATACCGCCTAGTCCTACCCAGCAGTACACTACCAAATATTCACTAAATGCATTGGATAGAGAGAGGATTGAAAGGTCGAGATATACCTGAGCAAGCAACAAATGAGGTTCCTTTGTAAATTTAAAGTGGACTTCAAAATGCAATCCTCTAACTGCAATGTAGATTGCCCTGCGTGGTTTCTTGTCCGAATATTCTTCTGATTTTTTATCTTTAACTGCTGATTTGAACCCAACCCGACTTGATTTAGACTCTGACTTCATTTCATTATCATTTTGCATATTAGAAGCTTCATCATCGTCATCTGAGTCAGTTTCCTCATCCTTCCTACTCTCAACCTCGTTGAGATGATCTTGATTAGTCTGTCCTCTTTCAAGTTCGGAAGATAACTCACCTTCATCAGGTTCATCTTCAGAGGAATCAGAGCCATCATCATAATCCATCTCATCCATAGATTGTTGTTCTCTCTTTTGCGCGTCTGAACCTAGATCCTCTCCCCTTTCAACATCAGCATCCATATCATTGTCCATGTCGTCTTCTTGTGATCCAACTGTAGAATTATTGTCAGCTTCATTTAAGGTCTCTGACGGTGAACTCAACGTGAAATTTCTAATTCCACTAATTCTGGATAGGAACACCACGTGATTTTCTATTGCCTCCTCCAATTCCCTTAAGAACGTGGATCTGAGAGTTGCATGTAGGTCTTCTAATGACACAAATTCAGTTGCTTTCAATTTCATTTTCAGCTTGTAAATTCTAGCCACTTGCTGGTCATTAATTAAGAGTTCAACTTCCATGCTCTCAGCCAAATCCGCTATACATACTTTCTTCACATTCGCAATAAGAGAAGTAACATCAGGCCTGCATTTATAGACAAAAGTTATTAATTTATTCATACATGCACTACAGAAAACCTTGTCGTAATCAAAATATTATTTTATTCGAGTTTCTATTTCCTCAAAATATACAAGTTCATATCAAATGTTTAGGTTTCAAGATCCTTGTGAAACCCTCAACTAATACCAGTGCCATTGAAACCACTATAAAGAGTAATATATATTATTAACTTTGGGGAAATAGCAATGTGTGTATTGTGTTCTCTTTATTTCAGCACCAAAATCAAGCCGTTTCCTTTTTGTGGTGGAGGAAATACAAGCAAGCCAACCCTATCAATTAGTCAATACAGACAGCAAAAATTGGCATGTGAAGCATGGAACTGAAAAACCAGCGAACCAGGGCACATTTACATACAAGTAAATAAGTAAATTTTATAATAAATAATTTTTTTAATCGGTCAAAGTTAGAAATAAGTTACTTATTTTGACAATAGTAATTTTTTTTTTTTAATTGGGGAAATGAAAAATAAATAAATAAAAAAAATAAAAATGCTATGCAGAGATGTTTGAATAGAGAGTTGCTTAACAGGAACTTTTACTTGTGGATGCTTAGCCAAACATGCTCCCAATACTGGTAATGAAACCCTATCACTGCAAAGATTAACATACAATAGAACTCACTTAGATCTGTATTGCATGAATGGGCATGTCAAAATGGGAGTCTTGATAGTGTCTGATGCAGTCATCACAATCTCCTGCAGACGCGGAATACCAAGGGTAACATTCATTTCCCCACGGCCAGCAAGATGGAAAGTGTTTAGTCTGAAAAAGATACAAGCATCTAATCAGACATGGCTGTTTTGATGTTACACTATAGTGTAAATTAAGGAGAGTTTATTGCTAACAGTGAAGATATGAACACATTATAAAATGTATCCCCGAAAAACATGGAACTATTTAACCGTAACATGGGTAGTGCTTAACTGGGGCATCGTTATCTTCAATAAGAGATATTTGCATACAGTATTATTTTGGCATCCATTACTACCTCTTGAAAGCACACGAATTACTCGAAGGAATAACATTTGGCATCCTATATTTAGCAAATTGGGCCTTTTTCTCATCCCGCCATTTCTTTATGGGTCAAATCTTTTTCTTTTTCATTTTTCTTTTGAAGTCAACTACAGCATCATAATTTCTCCATATACTAAATAATTCAAGAAATGTAAAATTTGAAAACAACTCCAAACATAAATTATAGAGAAACAATGAGATGGAAGGATCAAATAAAACCTCAAATATGCAAGTGCTTATTTTTATTCTTAATTTTTTGAAAACAGCAAGTGCTTATTGTGCGAGCAGAGAAGTGAGAATTACATGAACTTACGTCATCTGTGTTGATGGTTCACCAATTGATTGAGCAGCAATGACACCAACCGGTTCTCCTGATTGTGCTAGACTTGACAGATATTTTTGCTCAACCAATTCTAGAAACTCATTTTGCTCCTTTTTTATTGCCTCCCGTTCTTCTAATTGGTTTTCCTTCTTTTTTGACTTGCGTCCTTTAGGTAGGTGCTTATTTTCAGTCAGTTTCTGTACTTCTGATGTCTCTTTTCTTGCATCACAAATAAATTGCCTTGCTTCCTTTTCAAGCAAATCGGGCAACTTTTCAATATATGTATTGAACTCACGCTTGTTCTGAAATTTTCGGCAAATAGTTTCTTGATTCTGAACAACATTAAAGAGAGGATGTCTTAGTTATCATTCTGCACTCATGTCAAAAAAAAATAGACAATTATTTTAATTAGATTACACAAAGAATCTAGGTCCTTACATCTGCTAGAGCCTTGAAATTTTTTAGAAAGCTTGTGCGGTGCACATCAACACCATCTTCTCCGTAATAAAACTGAATTATTGAACCATCTGCATCACGGACAGTATAATCATAACTAACTTTCAGACTCTCAAGATTTTTTATGAGGCACCGTTGTAGATATCCACTACGAGATGTTTTTACTGCAGTATCAACCAACCTGTACAAGAAAAAATAACAGTTAGAAAAGCCAATACCAGGAAGCTATGGAGACAACAATAATCCTCTGGTTTTAGGAATCCACACTATAACATGATACTGCAATCTCCAACATTTATATAATGGCCTAAAACTTCAATATAAACAGCAACTCGTGTACTTCACCCCATGAAATAGAAGAAACACGTCAGAGATGCGTAATGAAGTATCGTGATGCAGCAGGAGAGGCGGATGTCATGAAAATATTTTCCGGAAAATGCTTAAAACCCAATTTAATACACCATTCCAGGTTGAATCAATTTTCAGTCAATAAGCAGCTATAAGTCTATAACAAAGTTACCTGATCCACTAAAGTGATATCTATTAGGTAGTGAAAAGAAGTTTATGGCGTAATACGTAAAAAAGAAGACAAAGGGTTTGACATTCAAATGGATTTACTTCAGTAGGATCTTCATGTACTGTCCTAACCTGAAAGGTATTTAGTCTCTAGTGAAGCAATAAGTGGGAATAATCCCCTAGTTAAAAACATTCTTCAAGAGGCAAAACAGGTAACTCCCTACTGAACCAGCAGTAAATCTTGTAACTTTAACAAATATGTACAAAAGATTTATCGTACTTAAATAAAATTCAAAAGGTTTGACATTAAAATGGATTTAATTCAGTCAGAACTTCAAGTATTGTCCTAACCTGAAAGGTATTTTGTCTCTAGTGAAGCAATAAATGGGAATAATTCCCTAGGTTTGAAATCAGAGGGTTTGTGATAGTAACAATTTATCTAGCAACCATGATGTTATTAAAAATTGTCGGAGTACCACTATCCTGAAAAAGCCTTGAAACAACTCAAAAGCACTTGATTCTAGTGGGATTGACTATGTAATCTTAATTGGGTAAATTGAATTTGCTATCAGGATTTATGCTATTTGCTCAAAACATGGTGGCAGATGCTATTTAATGTCATTATGCCAGGGAAGGGCAAGCTCGCCACTAGATTAAAGGGAATCCAGCATTTGTTCCCCAACCTAAAGTGTGTACATTGGGTGGGGTTATGTGAGCACGATTAAGCTGCAAAAAAATTGTCATATATATAACATTGTAAAAGCAACTTAAAAAGTTATCGTTCATGGGCAGTTAACCAAACTAGTTACAATGTTAGATTTACAGTGAAGCCAGCATTTACCCTTCACGACCAGCCATGCAATGGAAGTAATACTCTTGAGGTCGAAGACCAGTGAGAAAGCGATCAGTTATAAAGCCTCCAGCTCTAGAAGTGAAATTCCATGGTGAAAAGCAGGGCAAGGTTTTCCCTGAAACCATTCGGGGTACTCTTTTACCTTCCAACTCTTGTTGGCCAAGATAGGAAGATATTTGTTGGAAATTGACCTATTCAATTCATTTGACAAACCAATTATATATATATATATACTCCCTCTTATCACTAGTCATTACAAGATTATTTACATGTCAATATCACAACACCATAAAACTAGTTTTCTCGAAATCAAGAAAAAGATACAAAAATTGGAGCATAAACTTCAAATGTTTGTCATTTTTCCCTTGAATTTTTCAGTAAAAAAAGGTATTACATAGTTTATTGGTAGAAAAAGGATAGACTAGAAATCCTCGTAGAAGAATACTTGATAAATTATAAAGGAACAGTTGGGGAAGTGTTTGTAAGTGCCATGCCATATTTGGTTCAATGACATTTAATTGGGTAAATAGCACTAGGGATCCCGTACCTTTGAACCTTTGACAACTAGGGTCTACAAACTTTCAATTTGTACCTTAAACAACTGGGGTCTACAAACTTTCAATTTGTGGCACCCTGGGGGTATTCTGTTTATGTGGAATCGAAGGGTGGTGGAAAAGATTGATGATGCTGTGGGAGACTTCTCGGTTCCATGCAGATTCAGGGTAGTCATTGATCAGTTCGAATGGGCTTTTTATGGGGTGTATGGACCTCACACTGACAGGGAGAGGTCTTTGATGTGGGATGAGCTGGCTGGTTTCGCTACGTGGTGGAATATCCCGTGGTGTGTTGGAGGGGACTTTAATGTTACTCGCTTTCCTACAGAGGGGGGGAAGTGTTGTCCCTAGCCATGCAGGATTTTTCGGATTTCATTTCTCATTTTGGGCTCATGGATATTCCTTTGGAGGGAGGCAGTTTCACCGTTAAGAGTTGTTACTGTTACTTGAGTTCTTCATATCCTTCAATTTTCCCTTGGAAGTGTGTGTGGAAATCCAAGGTGCCTCCTCGAGTAGCCTTCTTCTCATGGACGACAGCATTGGGGAAGATCTTGACTATTGATAACCTTTGCAAACGTGGCCTTATTCTGGTGAATTGGTGTTGTTTATGTAAGGAAAGTGGGGAGAGCCCCGACCATATTCTTCTGCACTGTAAGTTAACTCGGGAATTGTGGGATTTGGTGTTTGCTTTGTTTGGGGTCCAGTGGGTCATGCCGCGAATAGTATTAGAACTTCTCTCATGTTGGAAGGGGAGCTAGTAGCAAGACTTTTTTGGTGTGGAGGATAGCTCCCCATTTGGGTCATGCCGCGAAGAGTATTAGAACTTCTCTCATGTTGGAAGGGGACCTAGTAGCAAGACTTTTTTGGTGTGGAGGATAGCTCCCCATTGTGTTCTTTGGTGTGTGTGGAGGGAAAGAAATGCTCGACATTTTGAGGATACTGAGACCTCCATTCCGGATTTGAAGAGGAGATTCCTTCATTTATTGTACAAGTGGGTTAAGGGCTTGGGTATTTTTTCCATCAACTCTCATGTAGAGTTGTTGGACCATTGTAATCTTTGAATCCTTTGTCCTTTTGTATACTTTTAGTATACTGGGACTTTTTTAATAAAAAATTATTTACTTATCAAAAAAATTTGTGGCACCCCAGATACTTAACCTTTAAAAAGCTTGCGAGTTTGTTAGAAAAACAGTTATTAAAGGTTCAAATTTTCTTGAAGACAAGAAAAAGAAACATAGGAATAAAAAACGCTAAACGGAAAATCCCCCAGCACATCCCCCTCCTTCCCTGACACACCCCCAACATTAACTCTGCCACTGCCCAAAAATTCCAAATCTACCTCCTAAACTCTAAAGCCTCCCAAATCAGTGTATTGAACAGAAAATTGAGCCACAAAAACCACTGTTTCTCAAATACAAACCCTTAATTGAACTAAAAGTCAAGAAAACTGAAAATAATGAAAATCCAAAACCATTGCCGCCACTATCCATCGTCTGCCCAAAACATACATCCGCAACGCTGCATCCACCACTGCCCCCTCCGCCTTTTCATTCCCTTTCTCTTGGTGTGTTATACACTTATTCCCACACAGACACGTATATATACCACATAAACAAAACTAAACAAATACAAATGCATATGTGTAGATATATATACATTCAGAAATCAAAGGGAAGGGCTGGTGGAAGAGGTGTGCAGCTGGTGGTAACAAACCCACAACCTACCACCACGATCAAGCTATGACCGCCGAACCAAATTGATGATCCCACTGGGTCTGGGACTATGGGAAAATTGGGAAAGGCAGAGTACAAAATGGGAAATGTGAATTTGAACGAACATGTAAAGGTCGGAACAATCAGCAACTTCTAAAAGATTGAAGATGAAATTAGATTTGTTGCCTGCTATTTTTTCCTGCATCTTGAGATTGTGGTGATGAGGGTGGCAGTAGTTTTTTAGTTGATGATAGAGGTTTTCTTTGTAGTTTATTTCTTTGCCAATTTTGATCTGACTATGGGATTTGATGCCCCTAGCTTACAGCTGGTTTGCTAGTGTCAACGATAGCACGTTGTGACTAGCAAGGTGGTGGTTGAGTAAGCAGATTTTGGGGGTAGGTTGACATTTTTTGGAAGCGAATGAGCACCTTAGGATGTCAATTTGAATCTTCGGGCCGGCGGGCAATCAGCGGACAATTGGGTTGATTGTGGGTGTATTTAGGGGAGGAAGAATTTGGGGCAAGGAGATATTAGTTTTATGTTTATTTCCCTTGTGTCTTTTTCATTTTTATTTTTCTTTCCTTATCTATTTTTTGATTCAAAAAAGGGTAGATTAGTCATTTTAAGAAAATTTTGATCATTTTAACCATCAAACGGTTTTTCTAACACAAGGACCATTTTCATAAGCTTTTTAAAGGTTAAGGACCTGGAGTTTTACAAATTGAAGGTTCGGGACCCTATCATCACAAGGTACAAAGGTTGGGGATCCCAAGTTTTATTTGCCCTATCATATTCTAGGGAAAATTACCAACATGTGAATGGTCTTGTACTTAAAACTTTTAATTACTACAACCTTTTAGTCCAGCTTTTGGCAAAAAAGAGCAACTCAATAACTAAATTTCTGACATGGAAAATGCACTGCACTTACTGTACTACCCTTGGCCCCAGTTGTTGTCATAACAGAAATGCAGTTCTTTGGGAAAGGCTTTAACAATCCTTTTGTAAGCAACTTTTTGCTTATTTGAGAACCTTTATTGGTCAGTTTATTTTTCATCTTCATATCTAAGGATGCTGTGGCAGATTCTCTGTTACTGCATATGACTTTCTCAATTTCCAATTGCAGTTCTTCAGGGCCTAGAACATCAAAAGAGAAGAAACAGGCTTTTACGTCAAAAAATTCTAGGTAACAGAACAATAAATTACAGAAACAAGAGAGACCATCCCCAAATATGGGAGTCAACCATAAAGAGTCACATATGAGACTAGCTCAAGAACTTCTGTAAATTAATAAACACAATTATGAGCAGCTATTGCATTAAAGGTTTTATTTTCATGACTTGTTAATATACTGTTCTTAGGTTAATCATGTAGTTTGATATTAATAAGAAAAACAATTTAATGAAGCTGAAACTTGAATGTTTTTATTAGCCAAAATTATAGTTTCTTTCAAACACATACTTATATGATAATCAGTAGGAGTACCGTGTATGAGGAACAGCAGGTGTGTCTTTTTCTTGTCGTCGTAAAATGGGTTGAGGGTGATCAACAATTGAAAGGTGATTTTAGTGTGTATTGATTGCATTTGAACATGGCGTAAGGTTGAACAGGTTATAACTTAGCATTAAGGCGATGGGATTATCTAGTGATACCAAAGCATTTGTGATTTAGTATTTGTTTAGGGATGTTAAGTGGGATGAATCAAGCAACGAATTTCTCGTGTGAGCATGCTAAAATCAATACTGAAAAATTTCACTCATTAGCCACGAGCCGAGCCACACTTTGGTTGAGCAAGCACGAGCTGGCTCACTCAGTGGGCCAAGCTGAGTCCGACGGTGGGCAAGCCGATCGGCTTAGCTCAGCTTGTTTAATATCCCTATATATGTTGTAGGAAGATATATCATATTCAGGTGATGGGATTGTATAGTGATAACAGAGTTATTATTTAGGTTCGAGTATTTTTATTTGGCCAAAGAACTTGTGATTCAATATATATTTTGGGATGTTAAGTAGGACGAGTCGAACAACGAATTTCTCACGCAAGCCTGCTCATCATGAGTGAAAAATGCAATTCAAGGGGAAAAAAAAAATTGGTGAGCCATGACCCGAGCCCACACTTCGATTTTGCGAGGGCGATTCTGCTCGCTTGATGGGCCAAGATGAGCCCGACCGTAGGCAAGCCGAGCAGCTCAGCTCATTTAACACACCTATATCTGTTGTAGGAAGATATATCATATATGTTGAGTTAGCGATAATTTTTGACGAGGTCAATCTTAAGACACATTTAAGCATCAGCCCTCCATCAGGACATTAGAAATGATGCTTGAGCAGTCAGTTAATTGGGTATATGAAATAAGATAGCATTAAGATAAGGCTTGCAGTTAAACTAACAAAATATATTACGGAATCTAAACAGGGCAAAATAGAAAGACTTCATCATTGACAAGAATTATCAATATAGAGAAACAAATATTTCAAGTTCAGGATAGTTTTAAAAATCATACCTATTTGGCCACATTTGAACTTAACAAAGTCACAGTGAACCTCTTCACCAACATCATCACCTTCAAGTTTTTCCTTCCTTTCCATATCATAGTTTGGTAATATTATAAGGTCGTCTACCCCACATGTAAACCCGTGAATCTGAGGCATTTATAAAACATGCTTAAGATTTGAGCAATCAGGTTTGAAAACAAGTACATTTCAAAACTAAAACAACAAAGACAAGATAAAAGCACCTGCAAAAAGATTGTGAAAAGACAACTTAAAGCAGAAAGAAAAATTCCTGCGCTGTTAGACCCAAAGAGCTCCTGTACTGTGTGCACCAAACCAAACTTTCCAAACTGAGCCTTGTCAATCACACCACGCACAAGTTCATTTTTCCAAATTAACAACTTATGTTCAGCATTCTGATCTCTGTCTTCTTCTTCTTCATTTTTGTAGGTACCATCAGTAAAGTAATCCTTTGGAAGTTTTCCCTGATTTTTAATAGTACAGGGTGCACAACCTCGTGTTATATGGTTCAATAGAGCTGTGATGACCTAGAAAGGAAGGCACAAAAGATTATTATAATCCTGTTCATGTAGTTGTGTACCAATAGACGATTTTTTCTTATAAAATACTACTTTCTTAATAAAATTCTTTGAGATCAATGCATATAAGTCTGACTTCGTTGGACATATTTAGTAAGAATCATGCCAACTGCTGCAATTTTTTTAACCTGTTTCCCTGTCCAAAGAGGTCCTGGTTTCCACACTGCAGGCAAGACAGACTGCATCACCACACCTTCAGAATCTACTAATGAAACCTTCTGGGAATTATTGACTGGATGTGAACCGGGAATCATTGCAAACACGCCAGACCCATAAAGCAGCTGGTTGAACTCCTCACGAGTTAGAAATGTGTCCTTCATTGTAAGAAGCACAGCGCTTACAATATGATCCTGGAGCGTTAAAGTTAGTACTACAAAGTGGTTAATAAACCGGGTGGACAAACAGGAAAAAAAATAAAAAATAAAATAAAGAATTTTCATCAACAATTTCTGGAGAAAAAAAATTATGGGAACTTGATAATCAATGAGTACTGAAACCTGAATCAAGCCTCTGAGAGTATCACCCCTTGTTGGAACAATGTACTGTTCATTAGCGTTTACAATGTTGTAAGCTTCAGCCCGAGAAATTTCATCTTGAGGGAAATGGACATTAATTTCATCACCATCGAAATCAGCATTATAGGAGCTGAAGCCAATTTCAAATAGCCAAAAAAAAATAAAAATAGCATTATCAGTCTTGGCAAATCGAGTACAATAAAAATAAATAAATCAGCAAATAAACCAACCTGCAATTTGCATAATGCATGCGAAGTGTTTTCTCTCCCTTTAATACTCGAACAACATGTGCCATTATACTTGGCTTGTGAAGTGTAGGCTGACATTAAAAATAAAGTAAGCTAAACAGTCCTCTCAAACTGTATAATTACTTCATTGAACTAAAGAAAAAAATGAGCATGCTTGCTAATAAGCTAGTACAGCACAGACCTTAAAAGAATACAATGAAACACATCATACAAGAAGAAATTGCCATGTGTAAGTGAAGAGAATTCCAAAAGATATGTACGAGTGTTAATTTATAAATAAAAACTCAAAGACCACATAGTACAAGTATTTCAATTTCATGGAAATGGGATCAAGTACTTCCAATTCATTCTTTTGCCACACAAATAGTAGCCTCCTTCAAATCATATAATTGCATGGACTACCAGTATATTTATTCATCATATATTAGAGGCATAACTAAAACTAACCGAACTAAGAGAAAGACATTGACTGTAGGAATGAGAGAAAGTGAGTGTTAATTATTTTATTTGATGGCCAAATGTCAAACTGCTAAGAGTCAAAGCCTCTCCTAAAATATCATGCCAAGTCAATAAAGGGCCACTCAATTTAAGCAAATTGAACAAGTTGTAAATGGGGATTGATTTATCCATTTGGGTCAAGGAAAATCAGAGGAGCATGTCACCTATATCTAAAGGTGATCAAAGTGTGTAAGAAGTTCCCAGATTTTTTAGGGTAGATCTCCAACCTTACATTGTGAATGCGTCTGTTAGCAGACGAAGAGAAACATATCTCAATTTCTTGGTGCCTTCGTGGAAAGTGCAGGATTTTACAGACATTATCGCACTTAAAGCAATGTATAAATTGTTGGTTGATGTGGAACAATTTCCAATACCTGCCGATTAACGAGCACAATATCCCCATCCTGCAAGTGGCGATACACGATCTTGCCCTCGAATTCATACTCATTCTTCTTCCCTGATTGTGTAACTACCCCTCTTGAGGAAGGTAATTTTCTAGATATTGCTGTTCGCATCTTTTTGTTTGATGGCAATTTCACAGTAGAAACTTTATCAACATAAGTTGTAGCTCCAGGATGGGTATCTGGCCCATTAATGATGGCATTCCTCAATTTAACATTGTTCCAAGGAGTTACCCTCTGCAAGATATTATGCAAGAAAGTTGGGAAAAAGTGATAATAAATTAATTTGTTCCCGAACAAGGCAATGTTGAACAAAAACGATATAAGATGTTTGATGTTTCTAAGCAATAAATTATCCAAATAGCATCCCCCCTGAAAAGGATGGTTCCTTTATTTTTTTCTATGTGATCCTTGTGGTGCTTTTGGGTTTCATGAGATGGGGCCAGTGGCAAAGATATGTCCAGAAAATCGTGTAAACTTTATAACATTGCCTAAAAGTAACTAAATTATTAAAGAATAATTATAAGGCTCAAAACTTCTCCTTGCTGCAAAAAGAAAGAAACATAAAAATGCTATAGACTAGAAACATTTACATAATATGAAACTTAAGTGGTAGAGACACCGACCAAATTTAACATAAAGATGCATGTTGACAAATTAAAAGTAGCATGATTGCAATTTTAATTTAGACTGAACAGCCTAACCTCTTTTACTTTTCCCTCACTCATTATTACTTCCAGGGATACACAGCAAGGACCAATTTGCTCACATTTGAGTCATTTGATGGCCCCTGATGTGCAATAGGGAATCAATTGGTAACTGACATCATATACAGATTTACTCATGC
Organism: Fraxinus baroniana; assembly: GCA_903798355.1. NCBI lineage: Eukaryota > Viridiplantae > Streptophyta > Magnoliopsida > Lamiales > Oleaceae > Fraxinus > Fraxinus baroniana. Next base: position 8,271 of record CAIGRO010151319.1, on the reverse strand, counting down.
AACTTTTGACCTCTGAAACTAATCTTAGTAGTTTGGAGTTCTTACTAAGAGGAAAACAACAGAGATACCCATGGGCAACCCTTGACACCATAACCCAAGGTTTTTAATTGGAAGCTCTTGAAGAAAGTGTCCTGGAACCATGAATCAGAACTTGTTTCCACTAGAAAAGTCTTGTTATGCATGTCCTATACAAATATGAGGCCACATATTTTAGGTTAGAAATTGTTGAAATAATAGGCTTATTGCATAGGATACTTTTTAAGTAACTTACATATGATTACAATATTCTTCCCACGCTAATGCTTCATGCCATATGAGGTTTTAGAAAAACGATGGGGCAGGCTACAGTTCAACAAGGCCTTTTTTTTTTCTTTTAATTCCCCTTTCCCCTACTGTTCTTCCTTTTTCTAGGAGATGACCAACCAACCCGTTTTTCTCTGCTGAGTACAATCTGTGAGCCCCAGATTCCGACACTTTGACACTTCTACATATAGGACAGATATCTCGAAAGTATGTAACATTAAATGACCAACCGGCACATATAAAATGGGGATAATTCCATTGTCATGCAAAATCATAGTGCAAACTAAGGATGAGGTTCTAGTCCTATGCATCTGTTTAGATGAAGGACGAGGAGATTTTTACACAAGGCATGAATTATTAAGGGATACTAAAAAATAATGCAAAAAGATATCATCAATCCTATACCTCAGGATAGGTTAACCTCAATGCAAAGTATGGAGGAACTCCAATCTCATTGACTGCCAAATAAGGATCTGGAGATATAACTGATCGGCAAGCAAAATTAACCCTTTTTCCCATCATTTTCTGGCGGAAAATACCCTCTTTCTTTTCCAGCAACTGACAAATTCCAGAAGTGATATCTTTTTTACCCGGACCTGCCATTATGTTGTAGAGAAAGAAGCTTTCAAAGCTACACAAAATGATTAATTTGCACAAGTGAAAAGAACGGAACCAAAAGTAATCATTCAATTGTCAAACAAGAAAATTGAGGTTGTGTGTGAAGTGGGCAGAGGACTTGAACCAATTAGTCTTCTCAATCCATAGAGGAAAGGTGGCACTGCTGGTATAATAATATTCTCAAAATAAACTTTAGTCACTGATCTCTGCTTTTGTTTCTCAAATGAATACTTAATATACAGCTATACACCAATTTTTGGGAAAGCACACCCATTCCAAGGCTCGTGACCACAAAAAGACTAAACAAGTGGAAGAGAAGTCTAATATTAGTAGCAGGGCAAATTGTGTTACCAATGGCATGTTGTCTTTCGCTCGGTCATTGTAAGTGAAAATAATTCTTAAGAGTCACTTTTGCAGCAAAATAAGCTAAACCCTTAAATCACTGAAATATGTGATTGGACTAGAGGCAGGCCATGGTTAAACACTAGATTATGATTTATGAAGTAGATATGATAGGATTAACGTGCTTATAATAAAAGTAAAAGAACACAAGCACAGAAGCATATGAGAGCAGACACGCTCACTTACATTACCCTGAAAAATTGACTTACAGGAGACCTTAAATCAAAAAAGAATACGAGCACTCCGAACCGAACCAAAAAATTCGCCAACAAAACAATTAATAACTACATGTATTTCAATTATGAACAGCTGAAATTTCAATCCCACAAAAAAAAAAATCAGGATACATTTCCGTCTTTCATGCCTTATCTATATTGCTAGATTTTCCAAAATGCACATAAATTCATTTTACGTTGTTTCTGGAACAATTAATTCAACCTAAAATATCCCAAAATCTTCCAAAATGTCAGAATTAGGGCACTCCCGCACCAGCAACGTTATACATGATAAACTAGAATATCCTTTTAGTCGCAATAGGAATAGGGACGATGAAGTCATGATATAGGTTCATATAGATCACTCGAAAAAATTGGTGAAAAGAAGATTCATGTGGCTCTAAAGTTCATTAGAAATAAGGCTTAAATTGTCATAAATAAAAATCAATTGTATTAGATATTTCACCACCTTCCTCATCCAATTGTCATATTTTAAGATCCTGAGAGAAGAAGCGATATATGAAAAATAAAATAGGATATAGTAAGATAGGACAAACTCCAAGATGCATTCACTTTCCAATACAAGGATATACATTATATTCTTGTTTAATAGAATTGCCTTCTAAATAACTACTTATCCTTTGTATTAACCAAAATGGATATTTCAATTAAGAGTTTTAAGTCTTCACACTTGTAATAAGAATAGGAAAGTTGCGCATAATAAGAGATAAATCTGTTAACGTGGTCATAGAAAAATGTAAATAACCACAAAAAATGGACAGAAAAGTAAAATTACCAGTGGCAGTTTTGCTATCATATAATACGTTTATAGATTGTTGAAGATCCATCCAGCGATTAATGATCTTTGAGCGCTCAGCACTATTAACATGAGCATTTCCTAAAGCTATATTGGATTGCAGCACTTTCCCCAACAAAAGAGTATGAGGATGCTCCATTACCTGAAGAAAACATCACGCTGTCAGTATGTCATACACAGAGCATAAATGGGCAGAACAAAAATTATTACAGTAAGCCGATAATAAACAGAACGTGGATGTAAATAACCTGGATTTTCCCAGTTCCACCACCAAAACGGAAATATCATTTAAAAGTTAAATCTTTCCTCCTATAGTGTGCTGTGGTTCATGAGACAACTAAAAATAAAAGAAAGTTCTAGTGTCTGTGGTACAAACATTTCCTCACAGAAAAGAATATCTTGTATGTTACAATTCAACAATAAGACAAAAAAAAAGTAGCACGGATGCAGGCAATTAAAACACAGATCATAAGATATTTTTCAGGTCTTACAGAATCGCCACCTTTGGCTGGAGGTCGGAATTTGATTGGGGGTACAAGAACACTCTCTAGGAAAAACATAGAGTGGCCAGTTACTTTGCCAGATTCATCATGTTGTTGCTGCTGCTGAATATCACAAATATACGAGCAGATAGGAGATTCATTCTCCCACAAGCGCTTCACAATATCTCTAACCTGCCAATTAAGAGAAATAAAGACTTCGGTTAACAAACATCACAACGGACAAAATTATATGACTGAATGAGAAAAAAATAAAAATAAATAAATAACAGATCTTCAAAATTGATGATGAAGTCAGCCACCTCTGATGGTAAGAGAGGTCCTAAAAAAGAACGTTTTTCTAATTCCTGACTGAAGTTTCTTGCTTGATGCATGGGTTTATTCTTGGACAGTTCAGTGCTATCAGAGGCAACAGATGAATTGGCTTCAGCAGTCTCAGAATCATGCTTCCATGAACAATCACTAGCATTTACCACATCCGAGGAAGGCTTATCCTCAACTCCTCCAGTCCTTGACACACCCAACCTGCCGCGTCGCGCAGCATTTGACCGAGTCTGATTGCCAGATAGTCCACTCTGCAGAAAACAATGTAAATGGCAACTAAGGAACCATTGGAACTTCAATTACTTTGTGGAAAACTACAGAAGTTGCGTAACTTAAATTGTTTGTTAGAGATCTGATAAATAATTAAATGCCAATGGTTACGAAGAATTATCAGGGCAGAAAAATCATTAATCCCACGAGAATTTTTAGTACTTTATTTGTAAGAGATATTGATGCTTGCTAATAAAATACTTTGAACAAACTGCATAAGCAGCAAATGCAAAACAACAGCATGATACAGGTGAAACCCTTAAGGAAGGAAATAAGACAACCACGATAATACGCTCTTTTCTACCCATCTCGGATACAGCATAATAGAAAGCTCCGGTGACAGTAGTGACATAAGCTTATAATATGTAGCGTTGTAGGAGGTTGAAGTCATTTGTACTGAAGTTCCATGAATGAAACCTAAACATCTTCACCAGCAATTCGAGGTGATAATGCAGTCAGTGAGGGCTCCAAAAAAGAGAAAATATAAAGAAAAAGGGTTGGCTACCGTCATCCCATTGATATTGCTTCCTTCTCAACGATGGAAGTAAAGCGGTAGATTTAGTATACCAATTTAATAAATTAACATTTTTAACCATAAAAGCTTAAGCGATTCAAGCGGTTAGTACTTGTAGATAGTTTAATATTCATCTGGTGTTTGAGAATTAATTAACAAAACTGACTACAATATCATTCCTTCGGGAAAAATCATTTCAACTTTGAAGTGCAAGATAGTAGGGAAGAAGGGACCTGTTAACTTACTGAGGTCACTTTATTTGGCCATTTGGTTCTTGGAGAAGAAGGGCAAGGAAGAGGGAGACAGTACAGGTCCCAGGGAAATTGTAACCTTTTGTCTCCATCATAATTAGTACATGAAAGGAAATTGGGAAAAGAGAGTTTTGGGAGAAAGAGGGGGAAACATTCATTACATATTCCTCTACCTTTACTTTGTTGCCCTCTTTTAACACCAGAGTGTTATTTACACTTCCAATTCTATTCCCCTTCAACTTTTCATCAAAGCCAAATGTTTCCAAGTTTATTTTATCCTTAGAGACTCAGTATGTTAATAAGATCACCATGCAAACAGTTCCAACTCTAACTCACTGAAGCATCATAGGCTTCATATTTCATCACAGAACCTCGTCATAAAGCAAAAAGAAAGGGAATCATTTCAGATACTTCTATCAAATAAGAAAGAGAATGGACACGTAACGTCAATTATCATAATTGAAGTACATTACAATTTGACAGCTATCAAAATTGAAAAACATTTAGGTCAACTTAGTCGTCCAGCCAATATAAAACAATGTAATTTTCCTCTCAATCAAAAGAGACGTACCATATGAAACCATCCAAAAATTGGTTTGTTAATTTTTGGATTGTTGCAATCACAATTCTTGCACTTCTTATCTTTCTTCTTGAGAAATTCATTCAGAACATACATAGCTTCGGTAAACTGACAAGAATCCCAGTATCCTTGCTTATTATGCTCAGAGTTGTTTTGTTGATCAGGGTGTAGTTCAGTATCTGATATATGACTCCCTTCACTATCCTCAGGATCATCTAGATAATTTGATAAGACCCCATCCAACTTCTTCTTCTCTTTCATCTTCTGATGTAAATTCAACCTTTTAGCCCCGATAATGTCACCCTCTGATATCTGTTCTAATTGAGTAACACAATTCTCGACCTAGATCAAACAAAATATATTCCCATTAAATGGAATGAAGTCAAAAGGTAGAAAAATAAAAGTTGACACTGAACTCAAAAGGGCATCTCTACACTGACTTACCTCTCCTCTACTCGATCGAAAATGAAAACAATGGAAACAGGCTTTCTTTAAGAGATTATGCAGCATATTAAATAACAACGGATTGTAGACTGGTGAAACGAGGTCCACGTGTCCACAATGACCAGGACAGTGATATGACCGCTGCCCACATGTTTTACATCTGCCCAATTAGAGACAACATGCCATTCAAACATCACAATCCAGAGTTTGATAGTATTTAGAACAATTTGCAACCAGTATTCAGATATCATATACTTACGCAAAGTTCTCATCCAGGGGACCCATAGCTGGATCATAAAGCCCGCCAGGGATTGGCTTCTCCAGAGTGTCAAGCAAATTGGGGTTTATTATCTTCACAACACTGTGGCTCCTGACCTCTTTGTCTGTCATGAAACCAAATTTCACCGCCTCCACAGCTTCCGTCGCAGCCTAGTAAACAATTAACCCCCAATATCGTTAAACAATCGCAAAACCATAGCCAAGCATATAGTAGTAAATTTTCTACAAATAATGAATATATAACCGTATTACACGCGCGAATGTAAGTTTATGCGTACAGAAAGAGAAAGAATACCTCAGTTGATTGAGCCATCTCTGAATCTCAATCGTTACAGATATGAAGAATGAAGCAACAAGCTGGTATATGAAGAGAATGAGGACGTCGAAGAAAGAGCTACGTCGGGAAAGAGACTTTAGCGAGTCGAGGGTTTGTCTTAAACCCTTGTGGAAATAGTTTAGTGGGAGAGTCCTTGGGGAATTTTAAATTAGGGGGATTTTCATAATGGGTCCCCAAGCATTACTACAGGTAGCCTTTAGGTCCCCATTTAATTTTGTTTGACGATTAGCTCTCCAGATTATTAAATTTGGTGTACATCTATTTGTCATCGTGGTGATGGATCATCATTCTATGTGACGATACAATATATCCAATTAAATGCAAAAGTATGGAAATCGTGTAATTAGATTTATCATTCAATATCATTTAAACGTGGTTATCCATCATCGTAATGACAAATGGCAAATCGTCTAAATTTCTACTAAAAAGCCGCATAGCAAGGACATGACACTAGTGACAACAAAGTTACTCTTGTTGGTCTTTGTATATAATTATTTCTTAAAAGGGAATTAAAAAGAAAGGGCAATTATAATGATAGCACAAATTTTGTTGAATTATATTTCAATTGTAATAAAGGTTCACATATTATTGTCATACTCATATTTTCAACATTTCATTATATTCTTGTATTTAAATTTCAATTAATGAAATACATATTGTCCTAATGACAAGTTGATCAAATCGGTCAGATCAAACATGGCATATCCTGGACTGACCCAATAAAAGTGACTTGCTAATTAGTCCGTAATTCAAGTGGACTAATTTACAAGCTGATAGATGTAAAATTATATATATAATTTCTTTTAGTTTTTAAGCCACTACCCACTAATGTCATCATAGCACACGAGACTCAAATAGCTTAAGAAGGTTGTGTAAAAGGCTGTGACAACTTTCTAGGGTGTGACTCCATTTTTAAGTTGTAGTACACTATATTCTTACCTTTCTTTAAATGTTTAAAACTAAATTTTAATAGATGTAACATTTGAAATTATTGTTTTAACTAGTTCGCTCAAATATTGAGAAAAGAATCAGACCAAAAGTATCTAATATACGGTTCGATCAGAGAACAAGACTTAGAGTTTTCAGGTCACGGACTGATGTAGGAGTCGATGCATATTATCTCAAGCTAAGTACAGATCGTAAATGAGTCGATCACATAACATAACTAGGCCATGTCGGATCCTTACTTGAATCTGGTACCTCTTTTTACACCACCACTAATGACGATTTTTATCTAAATATTATGTTATATATCTTGAAATGATGGACATTTATTTTGTCGAACTTTTGTATTTGTCATCTTTTGTGCTTTTTATAAATAAGAAGGGTAAATAAGTTTCTATTCCCTTGATGGATATTTGGACAGAAATTGTCATCAATAATAAGACGTACTAATTAATAGAAGTAAAGGGTGACAATGAGACTAAAAAATTTGAAGATATAAGTATGACATTAAGCAATGATTAGAGACTTTCATTCCAATTAAATTATAATGCACAAAAGATATATTAATATAATTTTAAAAATAAAATAAGTGGGAAAAAAAATAAAAGGAAAGAAAACACCACACCGAAAATCCTTCAGGGGCCCAACCCCATGCTATTTGGTCAGATGGAATACTATTTTATTCTAAGTTTTACAATTTAAACCCTGTTTTAATATACTAGGTGCAAGCAACGTGCAATGCACGTTTGCTTAATTTATATTTAATAGTTTTGTTTAAAAATTAATTTGTTATTAATAAAGATGTAATTTTTTTGGTTAATTAAATAATTGGTAATGTAATATTTANATACTAGGTGCAAGCAACGTGCAATGCACATTTGTTTAGTTTATATTTAACAGTTTTATTTAAGAATTAATTTGTTATTAATAAAAATGTAATTTTTTTGGTTAATTAAATAATTGGTGATGTAATGTTTATGTAATTGATAAATAATTAAATAAAGTGCTTCTCTCTGTTATCTCCAACCCAAAATCACAAGCAGAAAACTCAAAGTTCATATTATGCACAATAATATTATACTATATTCTAAAAACAAATGACAAGAAAAAAAATGCTCTCAAATGAAAATACATTCAGAAAGGGATATTTTTTTCCATAAAATTACAAAATACATAACCAAATACGGATTAACCAAATCTGCAGGCCTTATCCAAAAAATTCAAAGTCTTGCATTTGGAAATCTCATAAATCAAATATTTACCTCAATATAAAAAAAATAATTAAAAAAATAAGTAAAATTGGAGCTATTTTACTCTATAAAAATAATTCAATCTTCCCATAGGCATTGCTTTCACAAAATTCCTCCTCATTTAGTAGATCACTTTGCTTGTGTGCTTGAAATAAATACTCAGTGGAGAAAAATACGTATACATCTATAGATGTATCTATTCATTTTATCTCTCTTATTTTC
>CAIGRO010151252.1:0-10484 GCA_903798355.1 Fraxinus baroniana | reverse complement strand
TGCTTCTAGTTCTGATTCTGTGTCTGTAGAACTAATACAATCCACATCTGATTCATCTTCAGTATCGCTTTCTCCCCACTCTAAATCAGCAGTAATAGTTTCTCCATGCTTCCTTTCCCAGTCCCATATTTCATTTTCCTCGAAAACCACATCTATGCTTATCAAGATCTTCTGTGAAATTGGATCATATAATCTGTATGCCTTCGACTCCTCACTGACTCCAAGCAAAATACATTTCAAACTCTTGTCATCGAGTTTTGTTCTTCGGCATCAGGAATATGAGCATGGCAGATACATCCAAAAACTCTAAAATATTTCACGGATGGCTTAGTTCCACTCCAGGCTTCTTATGGAGTTTTATTCCTTACTGCAAGCGTTGGGCTTCGATTTAGAACATGGACGGTCCAATTAACTGCTTCAAGCCAGAAAGTTTTTGGAATCTTCTTCTTCGAAAGCATGCTTCGAACCATATTCATAATGGTTTGATTCTTACGTTCTGCTACCCCATTTTGTTGTGGGGTGTATGTGGCCGTCAGTTGCCTTCGAATACCATTTACTTTACAGAATTCATTGAACTCATGTGATGTAAACTCTCCTCCACAGTCTGTGCGCATGCCATGTATATTTGAACATGTTTCCTTCTCAACTTGACTTTTGTAATTTCTGAATGTGATAAAGGCCTCAGATTTTTCCACTAAGAAATACACCCGAGTCTTGCGGCTGAAATCATCAATAAAAGTAATCATGTACCTTTTTTGACTATTTGAGATAGGTGTGATAGGTCCACATATGTCTGCATGCACTAATTGAAGGATCTGAGAGGCTCTCCAGGTGCTCTTTTTTGGAAATGAATCTCTTTTCTGCTTCCCTACTAAACAATCTCGACATATCTTAGATGAAAGTTTGAATGTTGGCAGCCCATGTACCATCTTCTTATCCTGGAGAGTTTTTAGACCATTTAGACTTAAATGGCCATATCTACGATGCCAAAGATGGGAGAGATCTTCAATAGTTGACTTAAAACAGATTGTTTCACTTGGCTGAGGATGGGAAACCAAAATAAACATTTTGTTTGACGTCATGACGGTCTTCATGATCAAGCCTCTCTCAGGGTGATAAATTTTGCATTTCCCAGATTGAATAAGAATTGCAAGCCCCTTCTCTTGTAACTGACCTACACTTAACAAGTTGTTCTTTAATTCTGGTACATAGAAAACCCCAGTGATCACCTGCATGATTCCATTGACTTGCAATCGAACATTGCCCTTTCCCACGACTGCCATGCTTGAATTATTCCCCAGCTTCACAGATTCTCTGAAGTTCACATCAAAATCAGAGAAATACTCCTTTTGACCGCTCATGTGATTGATACACCCCGAGTCAATAAACTACAAGCCTTGTGATCGGTTTCCTTCTTATTCAGGTAAGCCATTAGTAACAGGTCTTCAGTAGCCTCCGCATAGTTTGCATCATTCTCCATCTTACTTGGACATTCATATTGGAAATGACCAAGCTTATGACAGTTATAACATTCAATTGTGGACTTATCAAAGCTTTGTCTACCTCGTCTTCTTCCACTTCCTCTTCCTCTAAAACCACCACGTCCTCTTCCTCTCGACTGATAATCATAAGTGATTTTAAGTGCTTGTTCTTCTACCACATGAGCATTCATGCATTGCTCATGCACCAAAAGGCTACTTTGTAGTTCATCAATGGATAAAGTATCCACATCGTTGGACTCCTCGATAGAACACACCACATAGTCAAATTTTGAGGTCATGGATCTCAAAATTTTTTCAATGACAACAACATCTCCCATTTTTTCCCCATGAATCCTCATTTTGTTGGCTATGGTAAGAGTTCGAGCAAAGTAGTCATTCACAGATTCACTAGACTTCATTTGAAGTACCTCAAATTCCCTTCGAAGAGTTTGTAGTTGTGCACGCTTGACTCTTGCAGTCCCTTGATATTTCTGCTTCAAGGAGTCCCAAATATCTTTGGCAGTATCCTTGTTCAGGATAGTCTCCAGTATTGTACGATCAATGGCTTGAAAGAGGTAATTTTTTGCCTTCAAGTCCTTCAATTTAAGATCTTCATTCAACTTTTTGTCTGCTTCAGTAATCACAACTCCTTCAGCTATTGCAGGGATTCCATTTTCCACCAATCCCCAATATTCCTTTGAACGTAAAAAGTTTTCCATGAGCATGCTCCAGTGGTCATAGTGCCCATCAAGCTTTGGAATTGCAGGTTGCACAAAACTATTTTCTGTTGCCATATCTACTGCTTCACACACTGTCGAAGGCTGCTGCTCCTCGAGTGACTTTCTTTTCACCAACCTNTTTGAACGTAAAAAGTTTTCCATGAGCATGCTCCAGTGGTCATAGTGCCCATCAAGCTTTGGAATTGCAGGTTGCACAAAACTATTTTCTGTTGCCATATCTACTGCTTCACACACTGTCGAAGGCTGCTGCTCCTCGAGTGACTTTCTTTTCACCAACCTGGCTTTAATACCAGATGTTGAGAACACTGCTTTTATGTTACTGATTATTGAAGAAGAAAAAGCATAGCATTAATTCAGCAGAACAGAGGCTTAAATAGCCTTTACAGAGCAATAAAAAAGGGATAAACAACCCACGTCTCAACACTCCGAGAATCGTGAGAGAAGCATAGAGAAAAGTTCAAAGCAAACAATGTATCCTAAACAATAGGAATTATTCTAAAATGCAGTAACAACCTAACTAATCCTAGCTGACTAATTCAAAATCATTAATTATTTCAACACTTACGACTTATATAATATTAGGTCTCTATAGAGTTGCAATGACCAAAAAATCTGAATTATTTTGACACTTCATACCTAGAAATGTTACACAAACAGATTGATATTAAATTATATGAAGAAAAGAAATATTTTCGGCAATTAAAATATTTTTGTGTTGAATGTATATTTGTTTATACTATCTTTCGTAAAATGCAACATTATAACACTACGTAAAGTTCATAAATATGGTCGGGTCGGGTCGGGTTGGGTTGAGTGGATTTATTCGATTTTCATGAGTTAACCCATAACCCAACTCAACCCGCATACATAATCAACCCACTCAACCAGTGTAAAAACAATAAAAAAATCGACCAAACCCGGTCGAGTTGGTTCGGTTTGGAAGGTTTGATCGGGTTTTGCCCACCCCTACCTATAATACCTAACAGAATATTTGATATTTAAGATCACTAAGGAATCGCAAGTCCTTAATTTGATCTTGGGTTGATGAGTAATCAGAATGACTATCGCATTCAAAGGAAAGACTGTGCTTCTTCTGGTGCTCATGGTTTGCTCAATTCTTTTAGTACGAGGAAAAGTTATCAGTGATGGAGATTTTTCTACAATGCCTTGTGATCGCACAGGTGGTCATGAAGAGAACACGCTGGACCGCGAGCCCAATTCTGGTTGTCTCGCAGACAGCGTCGAGCAGGTGGATCTTGGAAAGTGAGGGCCGAATTTAACTAGAAAATTTTTCCATGTAATATTAAATAAAAAAGGAAGTCATATTATAAAAAATTCAGATTTTAGTAGGTGATGTGTAAGGTCGAATTGAATAAATTGAACATTATTAAATCCTTATTTGGCCTCCATTTTAATTAAATTTGGAAAAATATATTTTGAAATAGTAATTTTTTTTTTAGAAAAAGAAGAAAAAGTTTTGATTTAAGTGTAATATTATTTTATTGAAAAATATGAAATTGATAGGAAGAGAAAAAAAAATATAATTTTAATGGAGCCCAAACATAGGCTAAATAAAACAAGATACTTAACTTGTTTGTCTATCATTTCATTCATGAGTGCATGCTTTGGGATGATAACTGAGTTATCTATATTCAGATGTGTTGCCTATCGAATCCATTTTTGTCCAGTAATATTATATGTCATCACCACTTATAGATTGATGTACATACACATGATGTGATGAATATGATCTTATTGACGCATAATCAATCGATAAAACTTTATGTAACTCGTCATACACAAATAGAATTATTCCATGTTAAATTGGAAAACTGCAGTTAGGATTCCAAACGTTTTAAAAAAGTACGGGTTTCAAACCATCTTTTTGGACACTGTCAATCCCAATCATTAGCAAGTTGGTTAGTTCAATGGATGAGGTCTACTTTTTTATCAAAAGTTTAAAAGGCAAAGTGGTCTCTACATGTTTTTGTTTGAAAACAAATTTAAAAAAAAATATTAATAAAAAATTTTAGAAACAAAAAAGGGAAAAAAAATGTCATCTTCCCAACCCCATTCTGCCTCTGCTATATTCATCTTCCTTGTTTTCTCTTTATAATATGGGATTATGGGAGATTTCAACTTGAGGATCAAATATGAAAGGTGGCGGAGCCAACACTTGGCAAGGTGGCATGGCCACGCGTGCTAGCTCCGCCGGAATTTACGGCAGCTGCGCACCTGATTTGTCATCTATGATCTCCGCATGGTAGAGATTTGGGGAAGATGAAGTCGTGGGCCATTTTTCTTTTGTTTGAGAATGAGTGCCTTTTATATATATAAAAAAAAAAAGGTGGGGGCCCATTAATTGAAGATAACCAAACTATGATAATTTCCCAAAATCACAACAAATACATCCATTGGCCAAAGTCTGAAGAAGAAGTCACGACATTTCAATATTTCACTTTCAAAAATCCCAATTTGAGACTAAGATACCAAGGAATTCAAAATTCTATTCTTCTACCCAGACTCCGACTCGACAATTCTCAATTTTTCCCACCCGCCATCACCACTCACCGCTTAGTTCCAGTGACGGACGCACCGTGCACACCACCTCACTGTCGGTAATTTTATTGCATTGTATTAATCTTCTTATTTCTTAAATGATGAAAAATTGAATCTTTTGCACTTTAGGGTTTGTGAAGAGATTGCTTTTAGTTATAATTTGATTTATTAAATTAAGAAAATTAGATGAATTACAATTGGACTAACTAGTTGCCTAGTTCTAGTTAGGTTTTTATATGCAGTTGGATCGTGGGTTTTCCATGGTTGTGTAATGTTATTATCATTCATAAATAATAATAATAATTATATTATTATTATTATTATTATTTTGGGTTGTATTAAATTATATTTTCATATGTATATGATTTTTACGTTTTAATGTATTTATATATAGATTTGAGAGTTTTTAGTATTACTTAATTAATTAATATACGACATGTCACTATGACCATTGATTGTTGACGGTCAAGAGTCAACGACCGTCCTAACTGGCCTCAATTTCTAGATTCGCAACTGAACATGGAACAATTAAAAAATATCTGAATGACTTTTTATCTGGATATGAAAGCAATTAGATCCCAAGAGGGAACTAGGATATGACATCGATATCAATATGATGTAGAAAAATAAAAATAAAAATACGTTTTCTTAAAATCTATCTTGATTTAAAGACTCTATTAGACATACAGATTCAAAAATTTATTTGATTATGTTTCCATTTTAAAGCATTGGATTTTCTCTCTCCTCTTCATTTTGTTTATTTTTATTTTATGGTAAACAAGAAACTCATAAACAATAATATTTAGTTGCAATAGAATATATTAGAGATAAATTTTATGTTATTAGACATCCATATCCCATAGATTGGTAAGTCTTTCAACTTGTCACAAACATAGATTACAATCCATACAATATACTAGAAATTATCTTATAAACTCATAATTGAATCAGAAAATTAAATAATTAAACTATCAAATTATTTACTATATAAAGAATTCAGGAACTGGCTTTGTTATATAGCAATCAACAAATCATTATCTTAAGCGTTTGTTTGAAAAAGATTTTTTTTTTTAAGAAATGATTCTTTGAAAAGTTACTTTTTTGAATGTTTTGTTAATAGGGAGGAAAAATTTATGAGAAAACGTGAAAATGATTTTTTTAACAATATTTGGTTGAAAATGAAATAATGGCTAAATTTCTACGATGGATGACAAATTTTGGTGGCTTTCAATCACAACCGTCAATCCTGAAAGACAACAAATAGACGGCTCACATTTGATGTAGGATTGCCTGGCTAAATGGTGACCCGCGTGAAATCTCAGCATTGGAGCAAATAAGAAAGCTTCAAGATTCCTCAAATATTCAAACAAATTGCTGATTTTCAAAAACGCACCGAGAGTCGAGAGAGATATGTTCAACTATAAAAAATATTTTTTGGGATAGAAAGAAACATTTAGTTTCTCTTCTTTACACTCAAGAGTTTCACGAATCAAATATTCCTATCAAATCTCAATCAATTCAAATGAACAAAGATCTCCTTCATTTTTGTACTAAAGAAATCAAAGATCTTCTTGATAAAAATCTTATACGACCAAGCAAATACCTTGGAGTTGTTATGCTTTTTATGTCAATAATTCTACAGAAATTGAACGAGGAGTTCCTCGTCTTGTCATCAATTATAAACCTCCCAATTCTGCTTTTCAATGGATAAGATAAGATATCCATTACCTCAAAAGAAAGATTTACTCAATCAGTTATTCAAAGCTGTTATCTTCTCAAAATTTGATATGAAGTCAGGATTTTGGCAAATTCAAATAAAAGAAGAAGATAAATACAAAACTGCTTTCAATGTCTCCTTTGGACAATATGAATGGAACGTCTTGGTCTCAAAAATGCTCATTCAGAATTTCAAAAAATTATGAATTCAAAATTTTATAATTATTTACATTGTTGATGTTTTAGTCTTTTCCAAAAGTTTAGAACAACATTTTAAGTATTCACATACATTCATTCATGTTATCAAACAAAATGGTTTAACTGTTTCATCTAAGAAGTTTATTTTATGTCAAACTGAGATCAGGTTCCCTGGTCATAAAATTTATTTAGGAACACTTGCACCAATTCAAAGAAGTCTAAATTTCACTGACAAATTTCCTGATGAAATTTTAGACAAAAATAGCTTTCAAAAATTTTTAGGATGTGTCAATTATGTAAGAAACTTTATCAAAGAGATAAAAATCCTATGTGCTCCTCTTTTCAAAAGATTACAAAAACATCCTGACCCATGGAGTCACGAATGTACCTTAAATGTTCAAAAGGTCAAAAAGGCTGTCAAAAGCATCCCCTGTCTTTCTATCCTCGACCCAAGTGCCTCTATTATTGTTGAGACAGATGCGTCTAATTTAGGATATGGTGGGGTCCTCACACAGATTCTTTTCAATTCTAGCCAAGAACAGTTGGTCAGATTTCATTTAAGAATATGGTCAGGTCCTCAAAAGAATTACTCCACTATAAAAAGGGAGATTCTCGCAATCGTCCTTGTCATTTTAAAATTTCAAGATGATTTGATTAATCAAAATTTTATTTTGAAAACAGATTGCAAAGCTTCAAAAGATGTTTTGCAAAAAGAATTAAAAAACCTTGTTTCAAAACAGATTTTTGCAAGATGGCAAGCAATTCTTTCTTACTTTGATTTTCAAATTCTTTTTATACAAGGTTCCTCAAACTTTCTTGCAGATTTTCTTACAAGAGAATTCCTCCATAAAGAATTTTGAGAGTCGTAAAATCCTCATTCCTTCTTCCTCTTCAAAATTTCTTCAAAAGACTTGAGCCTCGCTCTGTTGGGTCTCTTCAGAATATTTGAAAATATTCTACTCAAAATATGACGAACCATATTGACGGTAAAGTCATCACTTTCATGTTGTATCAACAAGGTAAGAAGTATTTTACCTTTTGATATCAACATTTTGACTTTTGCAAAAGCAAAAATTATTAGATCAAAAGAAATTGCTGATAATCGCAAAACCTTTTCATGGTCGAAGCTCCTTTTCTAGACGAAGAAGAGCTAAAAAAATCCAATATGTGTTACAAATGTGGTAATTATTTTCATGATAATTCTGGCGTTTGCCGATGGAAAATTGAAATGCTCAAGTTCAGAAATGTCGACATATTATACTGGCTTAAATATGGGCTGAGTAGCGAAAGCGAGACGCCATATAGACATAGTATGAAGGTATTTGTTCAAGAAATTCTTAATGATTTATTGTATTCAACATTTGATATTTTTGGGTGATATAAGGAAAATGTGTCAAAACTGTTGATTCGTAGTATCAAGGAAAAAGCATCAAAACTGTTGATTTTTCAATGTCAAAGAAAGAATGGTTTCGGACATGGATGTCTGCTGAATAGCGGTTTGGTCAGCCCGTGTGAGCTGAGAAAGGCGTTTAGGGTGGTCCCCGTTGTAGACTTTGAACTAAATCATTTAATCGGAAGCACTGTGATTTTAATATCTAGACTGCTGATTCTGCATCGCCGTGATATTAATAGCAAGATTATTGGTTCCTTATTCTTGTTCAAAAATATTTTGGATAAAAACAATATAGCAAGAAGATGATGAATAGAGCCCATTGATAGTCAAAATATGGTTACTGCCCAAAAAGCAAGTCAAATCTTCAAAATGGTGGACAAAATTATTGCAAAAGACAAAAGAAGGACAAATTACTCAAAAGATGCTCACCTTTCTCAAAAGTTGGACACTTTCTCAAAAAGCAAAAGTGTGAAGACTTTCTGAATTCTCAAAAGACCAAAAGTTGCCCAAGGACAGTGATTGGTTGTGGAGAAGAGATTTTTGATAAAATATGGAATTCTATAATAAATATGAAAGATTACAAGATATTAAACGAAAATTTAAAACTACAAGACCTTAAACTTTCTTGAAGTAGAGAATTTCAAAATTCTAACTTGAGAAATGAAACGAAATCTATATAAATTTAAACGTAAAAATGAAAAAAAAAAATTATTTGATCTTCGTTTTGTTGCTTTTGTTTGATAGCATTTCTAACCCTTTGAGTAAAGAGTCTTGGAAGTTCAGAGATAAACCTATCTTTCCAAAATGTTTGTTCACAATCATTTCGAAGAAAGACACGCGTTGAAAACATATATTTATACCATCGAAAATCTTGAAGAGTAGGACAATTTAGATACGTAAGACTCTGATAATATCTTTCTTGAATATCAATAGGAACTCCAACAAAATGTTTGATAATGGAAAAGACTAATCCTACAAAACTATCATTAGTTCCATCACTTTAGACAGTATTTGCAATTTCTTTTCTATCATCTTTAGTAAGATAATTGAACAACCAAATTTTGAGTTGTCCGATAAACCCAAAAATAATGTTGTTTGTGGCAAGATAACGATCAATTCCTTTACTAAAATAAGCATTCAAACAAATACTCGTTCTTTCAAGTTCTTGAATAGTTTGATATTCAAAAAATCCATCAATTGACCATTCAACAATGGAATTTCCATCAAAATTGAACTTATTTTGTTTTTGTTCTTCGCAAAGTAAATCGGGAGGAGTTTAAAATACGGAATTCAACTTATGAATATGAGTCCTATATGTTTAAGTTCAATGGACCGGAGTTTAGTAGCGTTACGAGCGAGAATTATAGCAACGAAGTATGGTTCTTAATTCTCATTTCTCCATATGTATTTTATGAGTATGTATGTGGATTATGACCACCTAATTTCGGTTTGTAATCCTCATCTTTCCTTATGTACGTTAAGAATTTTTAAATTTTAAATATGAATTACAATTTATGTCTCACGTATTGAGATTTATCTCATTATTTATGATTTTCCCCCTTTTAGGTAATTAAGGTTCAGTGTATTGGAGTTTGGAATTGGCCACGGGTGGTATAATGAAAATGAGATAATTTATGAATTTTTAACAATAAATTTTAAGATTAAGAAAGTATTTTATTTTTTGTTATTGTAACTTTGTAAATAATTATCTTTTATAAAAGTTCTATTTTTACGATACGTATTTAATGAATCAAAGGGAAGGTTTTTGGTCATTACACGATATCCCTATATTAACTAATTACCTCCCTCATGTGAAATTAACCATAATTACTTGGTTTAACCTACTATAACTTTATGTCGATTAAAACACAACCAATCACATTAAATCTTGTGAAAGTAGCTCAATTGGTTAGGTAGGATTATGAATATATTTCTAACTCTTATAAGAACTTGGGGCATTTATTACTTTGGTCTAAAATGCACAGTAATCTTCCAACAATTGTACAAATTACACAATGCAATCATCTATTGGCCATTCTCCATAGTAATCATAGAATCCCCATGTGACATTACCCAAGTTATTCCTTAGAATTCCCCCACATGCTACCATAGAATTAGATTTCAAAGCTGGACTAAGAGCTATAGAGACAAGGCTGCAAGTGTGCTGGACTCATGGAATTAGGAAGGTCTGGGTAGAGACAGATTCAAAGGCGGCACTGACCTTGATTAAACGAAATAATGGACCATGGGGTGTTCAATATATTTTGCAATTCATTCGCTGATTTTTGGAGAAGATGGAAAATAAAATAACTCACATTTGGAGAGAAGGAAACCAAGCTGCTAACTGGTTTGCTTCCAAAGGATACAATGAAAGAAAGTTTAAATTTGTTGAAGCTA
>CAIGRO010151235.1:0-11644 GCA_903798355.1 Fraxinus baroniana | reverse complement strand
TTCGTTAATGGCCTGGGCCGGCCCAGATTATTTAATTGAGAACCTGCTTTTAACAGTCGGTGATCGACTTTTAAGAGCCGATATGGGTTAAAAGCCGGTTCAACTTCTGAACCGACACAAACAGCCGTCAGCGTGCCCAGCTGTTTGCAGCCGAATTTATTCCGACGATGTACAGCTCAAAAATGAGCCAAACACACCCTAAAAATCAAATTTCCACCCCTATGACTAACACTCAAGCAGTCTACGCATATATGATTCAATAAACACAAAAAATGTGAAAATAATTGAAACACTATATGTGAAAAAAAAAAAAAAAAAAACTAACCTTGTTTGACAACAGTGGGTGGTCAGCATCGTTAAAGTGGGTGGTCGGATTCCTCTTTCAAAGTGATCGATTTTTGTGAATTGTTTGGTCGGTTTTTGGGACGATTTTCATGTTTGGACTGTTGAAAATTTTTCTTCTCCTTCTAATGAGGGGTATTTTTGCCTTTTAGACTTTAAAATTAGGTTTTGATTTTATTTTTTTTAATGCTATTTATTGGTCAAAAGGCCAAAGTGGAATTATGCCTTTTCAACGTGCCAATTGCCATTCACACGTATATCCTCATTAGATTTGACCTGACGTAAATAAACTTCATATAGAGGTGCGCATAATCTGATTTTTCTCACGATCTTCCTCGGAAAAAAATTGCAAATTCGAAAGCAAAGCAAATTTCAGACATGGGAATTGTTGGAAACCTCAATCCCGATCAACTTCAGTTCTTCAACTCTCAAGGTAGTAAAGAATGTACTGAGTAATAGGTATAAATAATGGTGATTCTTTCTTTAATTGCTTTTTAATGGAACAGGGTATTTAGTGTTGGAATCATTCGCAAGCTCTGAAGATATAGATTCATTGAGGAAAAGAATGGATCAGCTACTTGACGAATTTGATTGTTCTAAGAGTTCTTCAATTTTTTCCACCACGAACCAAGTAAAGATCCGACCTTTTTATTGTTGATATAGATCTAATATTTAAATTGTTGTTAGAATTTTGAGTTCAATTAATTTTTGCTTCGTCCTTCTGTTCTTGGTTCAGCAACAATCCACTGATGAATACTTCTTTGAGAGTGCTGAGAAGATTTCGTTTTTCTTTGAAGGTATTAATTACGCTGAATCAGTCCTTAAATTCAAAGTTATTGTAACTTTTTTGTGCTAATTATGATTGATGAAGTTTGTTCACCTTACGTTTGATGCTTGCAAGTTGCACCAGGAAAGAAGGTTCTGAAGGATTTTTTTTTTTTTAGTTATTTGATTGTAATGGGAAATAAAATAAAGTGGAAACGTTTGGATATGTGATAAAGAAAGTAATTCTTTGTATATAAAATACTCGGATTTTATTTTTCTTGATCTTAAAATGTGCCTGAAGGAACCTGAAATTAAAAATCGGGTGTGTTCCGTTTGCTGTTTTAAGAGTGTTTAGAGTTCAAGATTATATGTATTCTTCATGTTGGTGGATGAAATAGGTTCAAATTTATTAATCTCTGTGATCTGGTCTTGGTTTTCTTTTTTATCCGACTTAATGGGATTAGCACATGTATTTTTCTTGATGCTGTTCTTTGGATACTTCTCTGAAATGATGCATGGATTTGTATTTTCAACAGAGAAAGCATTTGATGAAGGAGGTAACTTAAAGCAACCAAAGCAACTCTCTATTAACAAAGTCGGGCATGGTATGTTGGAATACGTCCATATATAAATTGAATTTCACACCCCCCCACCCCACCCCAACAATTTTCAGCTATCTATCTCTTTTAAATTTTTTAATTCCGAATTATGTACAACTTGAATATGCATTATCGAAATTAGTACTATTCTTATTTTTAATATTGCATTCATGTATTATTTTGCAGATTTGCACGGCATTGATCCAGTGTTTAAGAAGTTCTCAAGCTCAGAGAAAGTGTCAGGCTTACTATGCTCTTTGGGATACAGAAGGCCAGTGATCATACAGTCCATGTACATTTTTAAGGTACTTCGATTTCATGTTGAAGTTTCTTATGAGTTCACAATCCAAATATTCTTATCCGTATTCCGATCCTTAAAAAAAGCCATTGTGTTCTGATAACTAAAAAATCAAAATTAGTGTTTTAAGTTGTTGCATATTAGATTATCTATTCGAAGTCCGTTCAATTTGTTAGGAAGACATTCCTAGGTGTCCAAGTTTTTCCACTAATTTTCATAATTATTTTAGTCTAAGATTCACACACAATCTCCAAAAGGAGACATTTCTGTGTTGGACAGGTTTGAGTTGTTTGACACTGATATTCTTCAATGTACAAATGACAAACACTCCTTTAACTGTGTTTACAAAGAATAAACGGAAGTCCAAATTTCAGATATAATTTTTTTTTTCAACTGTAGAACAATATCAGACATTGCTACAACGCTCAATTATGCACTATAGAAGAGTTGATCATAATTTTCTTCAAATTATTATTGTCAATTTTAAGTGCATAATAGTACTACATTTGGACTGAGACATTTAGGAGTAATGTGAATGTATTCGATTTTCGGTTGGGAGAGTTCATTGTCCTCTTTGTGACAGAACAGCATTGTGTATTACCAGGCAATTTCAAAGTAAAAACCTTTGCAGCTATGTTCGATGAGGGGTAGACCCATGTGATTTTTTCTTATTTGTACAGTGATTCTACTTTTCCATTTTTACTTTTTACTTTTTAAGGGGGTTTTGTTAGTTTTCTATATTCTAGATGTGGCATGGTTTATGTCATCAATTGTCCACATATACATCCATGTGTATTTGTCATGCTATCAAATTGATGGAGCATTGAATGGCTGACTCGTGACGTTCTACATTACTTGATAGTGCAAATTAAAAGGTCCCGTCACAACAGTGAGAATGCCAAATATTCGTGATTTTTCCAGATTTTTCCGTTTATTTTGTGCCATTTCAGATTTGATGACAATCTAAATCTTCTATTTAAGTGCAAACATTTTCGTAATCAGTCTACTTGAAGGTAATGTATATGAATTTCATTTCCAGCAACCAGGAATTGGTGGTGTAGTGGTGCCACACCAGGACAATTCATTTCTATACACTGATCCACCAACTTGCACGGGGCTGTGGCTAGCTCTAGAAGATGCTACAATTATAAACGGATGCATCTGGGCTATCCCGGGATCCCACAAAGGTATCAGTGTCTCATATTTCGGTAGTCTCCCTACTCTCTTGAGCCTCGAAACGTCTTAAATAGTCGATTTTTCTTCTTTTGACACTGTAGATGGCCTTGTGAGAAGATTCGTTAGAGATGAGAAAGGGGTTCACTTTGATAAGCCATCCCCAACCTACGATCAAAAGGATTTTGTTTCAATTGAAGTCAAAGCAGGCTCCTTGGTAATCATTCATGGGGATCTTATTCACCAAAGGTCAGTTGACTGAACTTAGAGCATGTTTGGCTAAGCTTTAAAAAAAATAAAATAAAATTTGAAGGTACTTTAGATAACTTGCTTTTTTAAATAAAAAAAACTTGAGTAAACTTTAAGCTTAGCCACCGATGCTTTTTATTTAATGAAGGTATGCTTTACATTTAGTTATGTGAGATGTCTTAACATTATGCCCATATGTTTTCTTCTACAGTTTCGAGAACAGTTCCTCAAATTCACGGCATGCTTACAGTTTGCATGTGGTGGATACTGATGGTTGTAAATGGACTGAAGATAATTGGTGAGTGATGATTTATTGACATCGACTGTAATAAGCTCCTTGACAGAGAAAAATTGATTACACAATCATTGCCACCACAAAGTGATAAATTAGCTTAAAACTCCAATCTGTCAATGTATATTTGTTGCCAATACTTTGACACTATCATATGCTATCTTTTATATGATGTGATGTAATAGTTACTTTTACTAGCTTAGGAAACGGTAAAGACTTCAGACAACTCTTAAGAGAAAAACATTACATCCAGTCTTAAGATTCTTCAAATCAAGCTGGCTAATGTTGTTTGATGGTTTCACTTGGGCTAATTAAACAATTTTTTAGCTGTTACAGTGCAGCATCATAAGATGTTCAGCAACTTAGCAACTTGAAAAAAGTGTTAGATTTTAGTATTTGTTATCACTTTCATCTAGTCGTGCCTTTGATTGCCGCAGTATGCATCCCTAACCTTGCATCATGTACGAGTGGGATCAGTTTAAATGTTTAATCAATAAATCAAATACGAAATTTAAATACTCAATGTTTCCCACCTTCGGTATTTTTTCGTCTTGCTCTTATTTTCTCCCTAGTAGAATTCCTTTGTATGCCAACATTTATTGTTTGACATCATAGTGCTTGAAAATGGTAAATAACTGGAGTATTTTTTGTTAGATTCTGGATGTTGATATCTAGAACTTTTAGTGCAAGTAATCATTTTTTCGATTTCCTAGACAAGGCAATTTTCCTTTAGTTTCAATTTCCAGAAAGAAACACATGCACAGCTTTCATTATTTGTAGCTTGATGCTCTCCATTTTTTCAATATACGACTGCCAGAATCGAGTTACTGATCATATTTTTCTAATTCTAACTTCTTTCAGGATTCGAAGAAAGGTAGCTCCCGAGCCCATTTACGTGCGTTGATTTTAATCTGTTACCAGAAGTTACGTTTGCTACTCCTATCCTCTGTGTATCTCTGTACATTAAAAACTTTGCTTTGGCATGATAAGGTGGAAAGAATAAGCTTCCAGGGAACAAATCAAAGAAGAATGGAAAAAATGTTTTTTGTTTTATTAATATACTTTCAATTGCTTCTTTACAAGGGGCGATTCTTCCTTGTAGCAGTGAAATAGCTGTTTGTACATCATCATCCTTGATATACATAAACATAAAGTAAATTAAGGAAATTATTCCCCAAAAACATATTCTTGTCCAATAAATTCTACTCTCCCTAATCAATTTTACAGAGGAAGAAACTCAAAAGAATTTATTTGGAGTGATTTTCATGCTTGTAAAATCTGTGGCCCTCTTTAATATAATTAAGGGCCCTCCTCCTCTTGTCATTTCTCCAAATTGGGTAGAGCTCTAGAGTTGAATTTTCATTTTTTCCATTTTCAAGAGTTCCCATATCATCATTCTTGAATGGCAATGATATATTGAGGTTTAGGCCAAGAAAATCTTCTTGATCTGAATCTTTCAATGGACAGATTTCATTCTTTTCAACCCGCAGCTGCAATTCTGCTTCACGTGCTCTATGCATTGAATAAACAGCTGAGAAACTTACACACTGATCAAGAAATTCTTATTTTTTTGTTTTTGTTATAATATCAGAATTTTGAGTTCATTTTCAAATTTTTATTTTGAGTGTGTTATAAGATTGCTACAAACGTGTTTGATTTGTCATTCTGAAAAACTGTTTCTCAAAACAGAAATTAGAAAACACATTTAATTTAAAATTTTGAAAATTTGTTTTTCGATATTTTATTCCATGAATATTTTTACAAACAATTTTATGTTAATATATTATCAATTAATATATACTTTTTAAAGTTGTTAAATTTTACAAGACTTTTTTGGAGCTTGAGAGAGAGACCTAAGAAGAGTCACATTTACGTGTCACACACGCATATGTATAATTAGAGGAGTGCTTCACGAAAAGAGTCGTAGGAGTAGATTGAGTAGTCATTTATTGAAACAATCAGAGGTATATCAAGTTTGACATCATGTGAGTTGATAAATTTTTGTATATCGATTTAAATACCACTTCTTTCAATCATTAACTAGATTTTGGATGCATAAACAAGATGTCAACCTTAATGTCAAGGCAGAATGTACAAAAAGTATAATTCTGATTGAAAATAGTGGTCTCCATAATGTCATAAGACCATATGTAGTACTTTCACTAAAAGAGTTACAGTATGTGTAGTAATACATTGGAACGATTATTCATTAAAAACACAATTTTCATAAAATTGTAGGACCATGTATTGGATTGATACTTTTCTAGTATCATTAGGTCAAGAAAGATGACATGGTCACATCTTTACAGCTAACAGCTTGAGTATTGATGAACCGTTATGGCACCTATAATTTATTGCTCAAGTAACATCAACTATTTTTTATCGTTAAAATCGGCTGTTGACTTAAATTAAAATTTAGATTTTAATGTTTTTACCAAACGGGAGCATATTAAATTAGTGATCTAGTCATCAAAATATTTGTGTTATGCATCACGGAAAAGGACATTGAAGTTCTAAAAAACTTAAGACGCGCAACCAAAGAGCAAGTGAACTATTAACCTTATGTATTTCAATTGATATATAAATTATAATATGTTACATTTTAGTATAATGTGATTTTTTTTTTGTTTGAATTAGTTGATTATATTATTTGAAGGATTGTTGAATCATGCATTTCATTGAGTTTATAGTGTCGAATATGCACCAATGGTTTAGAATGAATAATATTTAAACTACCTCTATAAATTTATACTCTTACGAATTAAGAATTTTTATTATATAATAAAATTTCTCGATCCCTACTTAGGCTAATCAAATAATTTATTAATTGGGATAAATTTATAAGAAAATAAATATTGATCTATGGACTCATTCACGCCATAAATTAATAATTTACTTAAAATGCAAATAAACTTGGATATTTTCTTGAAATATAATTCTATTGTTGCTTTTCTTATTTATTATAACTTAAATATAATTGAATTTCATCTCTAATTTTTCTTAATGTACATAGAAGTTATGGGGTTGAATTCTTAAATGGTAATAAAAAAAAAATACATAAAGAGTCATTGCTCATTCTCGACTGCTTTATTGTGCATAATAAGCTGGAAAACTATTGTATCATCCCTAGCTTCGTCATTAGTAAGGTTCTCAACATGTACATAATTTTGATGTGTTATAGTTGATTTTTAAACATCTTTCAGTCGAGAAGCCACCGTAAGTTTCAGGTAAAAGCGTCTCAATGCAATCGTAAAGGGTCAATAGCATTTGGATACAAAGTGGACTCCAGAAGTCATACATTGTACAACAGCGTTTGAATTATGACATAGTGAATAATAAAATGATCAATGTTTAATAAAATGGACACATTTCATCCTTCTCAAACAATTATTTGTTCACAAGGCAACATGGATTGCCATCTTCATATTATGCATTGTACAGTTCAAGCTGAGTACGATATTTACTAAGCTTGTATAAATCACACATGCAAACCCCTTTATAGGTAGGATCAGCATTATACTATTTCAAGGCACTCTTGAAAAATCCATGGAAGGTATACAGGTTGTTTCGGCAAATTAGAAAGTATTCTCGACTAGTTGAGAAGCTTGTTACAAGTGCCAACTCCAACAGCAGCAGCAAGATGCCAACCAGCATGTAGAAATGGAGTTTCAGGGTATAAGTCATCGGCAATAAAAAGTGCACCCCCTAACAATGACGACATCTTATGCACGTTATGTGCCATCTTGAGGTCCGGATCTTGAAATGCTCTCTTTGCAAATGCGACCTGGATGACAAATCAGAAATATTTATCGTCAACAAAGTTGAACAGAACTACCCAAAAAAAAAAAAACACGGCTTCAGCTCCCTCACTGAAACCCAAATTTCAGTCAGGAAGCCATAAAAATGATGATCAGCGAAATTCTCAGTCACAGAGAGAAGATCACTTCCAATTTTGAATTCCATCGCTAATAGCGATGATTTTTAGAATTGACGGACTTTCAGGGTTGGAAATTCTGTCAGTAATTTTTTTTTTTTTCCTATTGTTTTAAAAAGACAGAAGAATTTCCAATTTACTCTCAAGAGATGGAATGTTTCGACAAAAATTCCAGCGTTAATAATTTTAATATTTTCTGTTGGAGAATCTGTTGCTCTCAGCAAAATAGTTTTCCTGTTGGAAATTTTCAGTCACAGTTGGCATGTATTTGTGGTGGAAAAGATATATAAAGACTTGACATTATATACTGAAGGCAGAGACCAGAATCGCCTCGCCCTCCCTACTTACAACCAACACTTAGTGTTACTGCATCAATTGGTCACCAGAAGATCGAGCGTGCATGTGAGCGAGTGGACAGAAAAACAAGAATGTGTATTTTCATAAAATAATATATTTTCATTGAAGGAGGACTAATAATCATTATATTGAAGTCTGCAATTAAACCAATATAGATTAGAGATTAGAGATTATGTATAATCATTTTGAAAAGAGAGAAAAGATTGATTTTCAGTTGACTAAATATATAAAGTGCATACGCCTACCTCCATGATCCCCGTGTGAACTGCCGACACCATCAGGGGCTGAATTGGTAGAAAGAAAGCTGAAGCCGCCATCAGTAACTTTGGGTTCTCATTTCTAAGTGCCCTAGACAGACACTGCAAGAAGAATTAAGTCCTGGTTACTATGTAAGTGAACCGCATAACAAAACAAATATAGAAACCGCAATTTTTACATATAGTACTAAAAATATTCTTAACAAATGGGGGGGATTCATTGGGTTGCCCTTTGTGGCTCAAGTTTACCCCATTCTAGATTATAAACAGATAATTACAGTGCTACAAAAATCACCTTCTTATTCTTTTTATGAATTCAGTCAATCTCTCATGGTCTATTTGATAGGATGGACTCTACACCACTGGAGAGTATTACTAAGAAAAAGAAGCTTAAATCTTATTCGTTATACAATTACCGTCTTTATCCACTATTGTCTCATATTGTGAACCAAACATGCATTTAGTGTTGGGTGCATGTTCAGCAGGCTTTAAGCATAATTTAAGAACATTTCCTAATCCCATGCGACAGGCGTAGAAAAATAAGTTCGAAGTTCAAGCACTCATGTTTTATAAATAGCTGCATATATCATGAAGCATTTTTCCAACATTGAAGCCCATAACATTTAGAATGATTCAATAATTTATACTCACCACAGTTGCTGTGGCTATCATTGTGTAGTCAGCCCATCTGAGATACTTCCTCAATTTTCCTCTTGAAGCATGGTATACACTGGAAGCGATTCCCACTCCAATTAATGAATTAGCGTAGAGTTTACAATTCAAATTCTTCCTGCAGCATTAGCAAAGCAAGACATACCAGGTGATAAGCATATATAGCTCTTGTGCTCATTATTAAAAAAATTAAGTGCACGTTTGATATATAATATTGGATAGGACTCTAGAGGTTTTTATTTATATTTTTTGAAACATGACTCAATGGTTATAATAAACTAGAGTTTTAGGTTTTATTTGGACCTTTAATATTGTATTATTTAGTGCTATCTAGTCCTACCTACCAAACATGCCATAAGGAAAAATCTAACCTTGGGGCCTGGATTCCAAGGGCAATGAAAGGAAGTGAAGTTAGAACATTAACGACTGTTTCTGTAAGATGTTTATCGCCTAACAGGAAATACGTATTATGTTAGCATACAAAATGAAAGTAGAGGCATCAAGAAGACACTTCATCTAAAACAACTGATGAATTTGTCTACCATTCGTGCAACCATGGATTGGCCTCAGACAAGCAGGTCTTTGCTGCCATACTTTCCTGGTAAATAAGATCTTCTCTCTAAAATTTTCCCATAAAATAAATATTAATATCTTTTAAATTGTACGATCATATGTTAAGTAGAATGAAATCTCAAAACTCTTCACTTACTGTACTCTTAGCCTTTGGTTATAGCTAAAGTCAGATCTTCCATAAGTAGATTCATGGAAGTCTCCATGATGTTTTATCTCTTCATACGCAAATGGTGAGTGAGGCACCAGGTGCACTTCACGCACTCCATTTAAAATAGTACTGGGATTCAATGCACTCTCGGGAGTCATATGCTACTTGGCAACCAGTCGATTGAATCAGACTGATTGCCAGTAATAACATATAAGTTTCAATACAGAGAAGTGTGGGTACACCAATTCTTGAATCACTGTACCACAATTAAGTAATAACTTCAATGAGACAATAAAAGAACTGTGCTAGTGTTTCAAGCCAAAAATATGCTAATATAGAAAGGTTGGAAACACACTAAACTCAGAACCATTAGCAAAATGCTACAATTTTTTTTTAGCATATAGCTTAATTATATCAATAATGCTAGAAATAGTTTGTACCCAAGTCATTTCCTCATACGGCACTCTTCTTTTGCTCTTGCTTAAAAACATTCTTAACTAGGAATTTTCGAAAGCTTCATTTTCCAAATAAGCCTTGCTTTCAGTAATCTGGATCTACATCCATTCTCTAATGCCCCTTCGACATCGGTTTATAGGTCAGGTTGTACACTTCAGATGTTCAAGGAACAAGATAAATCCTCTCTTCCAATATTTTTTCCACGAGTTTGACATTCTCCGAGTTTCCATGACAGAAACAACTTTAGGTGACCCGTGACCAGAATTACCCATCCCAAGTCAGGTTAACAATCTAAAATGTTAATTGTTTCTCTTTATCTTTTTCATTATCTTTTAAGTCCGTAATAATGGTAGTTACCATATATGACTTACACAGACTATTAAACCACCTAATCTAAAAGCTTTAAGTCGTTAGATGGATCACACTTTTGTTTATTAAAATTTAGTCTTCAACTTGCGCTGGGCGTTGGATTCACTTTTTTCCTCAACCACAAGATATGTGCACATTTTTATAAATGGATATCGATGAAACTTGAACTTCAAACTCGAATATCATGTTAAACCACCACGTCTCATCCCAAGCATAAATATTTATATTACAAGATTTAGCAAAACTGAAACTGCATTTTCCATAAATCAATATAGAGTCAAGAACTCCAGGTATACAGTAATCCACAGCTTTTGGATCCAAATCGCATTCCCATCTACGTATGGTGCGCAAGAAATAAGAAATCCATATACAAAACTTTAACAAGATTGGACCACAGCAATTACTCAATCCAACAACCATTCAATAAACCCACAACAGTTTTCCCATGCCTGAACCAAAACGCATGAATTTACAAAACACAAATGTAAAACACTACAGAACAATTAACCCCAGAAGGGTTTCTAATCAGAGATCCAAAACTAATTACAGCAACATTAAAATCAAGAAAAAGGAAAATCAAAATAGATGGTTTTGTACTTTTGTTAGAAATATTCAAGAGAGAAGAAAAATAGTTACCTAAGAAGTGGGAATCCGTGGCAGAGAGAGAAAATTGTCTCTTGGGTTTATATAGAGGAAGGAGATGCGAATTATAACGAACGAATCTTCCTCGCAAAATAGTCGTGTGTGGCATATTCTCTCGTTACTAGCTAAAGGTTCCCCAATTCTTACCTAGGACTTTGTCTGGTTAGGACCATGGGCTCCGGGTAAAGTTAAAAAATAAATTTACCTTTTTGTCTTTTTAAATTTCAACCGATAAAATTAACCATTATTCATTATTTATTCGTTGTTGTACTTGGAAGTTGGAATGCATTATTTCGAGTCACAATGGAACATAGATGATGTGTGGAAACAACAGTCATGCTGGTTGTGCATAAGAATTTGCCCGCATTTTGTCTGTATGCAAGGACGGATTCAGTATTGGATTCAAGATCGGGCTCCAAAATTTCAAATTGGGCTAAAACGCAAATAAAAAAAAATACACATGAAAATCTGTTGGTAAAAAAAAAAAAGAAAAAAAAAACCTTAAAAAAAAAAAAAAA
>CAIGRO010151213.1:0-27213 GCA_903798355.1 Fraxinus baroniana | reverse complement strand
TTGGACAAAATCAATTTCAGGACAATTCAGGATGAAATTGTGGAAATTCTAGATTTTGAAATTGTTCCTCAAGACTGATGAGCTATGGGTTATTGGACTGTTGGCTTAAGTTAATTTTTTTTTCTTATGTTTGGTAGTTTGTAAGGTAGAATTTGAATTTTTACCTCTTGTTTTACAATTTTAGGACTGCTAGTCCTAATATTCACGTGACTGGCTCGAGAACACTCCCAAAGTCAGTATTAAATGGGCTAAGCTGCTTCAGGCCCATAAAAGGTGGTGTTGTATTAGGTTGTCTGGGCTTCCCTAGGCCCACACATGAGCCATCTGGAGCCTCTTTATATTCGGTCCGATTAGGGTTTTTAAGGACAATTAACATACGCCTCTCACTTTATATCCCCGTCTCTGCGCTCCATAGCATTTCTCTAAAACTTGTAAGATTTTCTCTCGTTTATTACTCAAAGTTTATGCATCTATTTCTATGTGAATTCACGTAGTTTTTTATTGATTTGTTTCGTTCAAGTGTTGATATGAATCATTGTCGATTTCTTGAGATTGATGAATTTATTATGCATAGATTGGATGATTTGTTCTTTGCAGAGCATATGATAATTTATATGTTTGAAATATTAGATTTTGCGGTAATTCACATGGATAAAATTTAATGGTAAAACGTGGAGGATCAGTATTCCATATTTTGTGCCTGATCTAATATTTTATTGGGTAGTATTGCTTCTACGTGACTTTGTTTCGGAGAGCTCGATCAGAAGCTGAAATACTCTCTTTGGATTAATCGAAGTGAATTACATTATATATATTCTCTGTGTTATTGTTCAGTTATGCTAAAATTGCTTTAGTTCCTTTAACTTGTCTTTGTTGATTTCTTCAAAACCTGTCATCTTTCTGATCTATCCATTTTCCTGTAGCATTTACTTGGGGTAAAATGGAGGATCCATTTTCTTGTAGCATTTACTATGTGTAAGCGAAACCAGGAGTTCATAAATTTTGCATAATCCTGTGAAAATCTGACGATGTCATTATAAAGAGGACATTTCTTACCTGTGAAGTAATGAAGTTTGATGTGGTCTCGTGGGCTTGGATTTTAATTATATATTGTTAATGATAGAGCACGTGTTTCCTTTCAAGTATAATCTCCTCTCATTTCTTCACCTGTGATTTTCCTGTTGGCTTTTTCGTAATGTTTTCAATCTGGATGGCAGGTATCCGATAAAGACCTACCACAAATTTTTTTAGTTGTGAAATTTATAAACCAGAAAAAATGGTAAGCATGCAAAGTTGGTTTTATTTTTAAGATAGCCTTTGCACCAGGTAATTTGGGTTTCTAATGAATAAGTTTTTTGTGATTGTGTGCAGGTGAAGTTCACAGCTGATGAGCTCCGCAGGATTATGGACTACAAGCACAACATTCGCAATATGTCAGTTATTGCCCACGTTGATCACGGTGTGGAAACTTCTTATATTTATTTTCACCTCAATGTTATATTTACATACTGTGTTACTAGGTGGTTAATGCTCGTTTTTTCACCACATCTGCCTGATGCTTATTCCGACTGTAATTTTCATTTCTTTGTAACAGGGAAGTCCACACTTACCGATTCTCTTGTCGCTGCTGCTGGTATTATTGCTCAAGAAGTTGCTGGTGACGTTAGAATGACAGATACCCGTGCTGATGAGGCTGAACGTGGTATCACTATCAAGTCCACTGGTATCTCTCTGTATTACGAGATGTCTGATGAGTCTTTGAAGAGCTACAAGGGAGAGCGAAACGGCAACGAGTACCTCATCAATCTTATTGATTCTCCTGGACACGTCGACTTCTCATCTGAAGTTACAGCTGCACTTCGTATCACTGATGGGGCTCTTGTCGTGGTTGACTGTGTTGAAGGCGTCTGCGTCCAAACAGAAACTGTCCTCCGACAGGCCCTTGGAGAAAGGATTCGACCTGTCTTGACCGTTAACAAGATGGACAGGTGCTTCCTTGAGCTCCAGGTGGATGGAGAGGAGGCTTACCAAACATTCCAGAGGGTCATTGAAAATGCAAATGTCATCATGGCTACTTATGAAGACCCTCTCTTGGGCGATGTTATGGTTTATCCTGAGAAAGGTACTGTTGCATTTTCTGCTGGTTTGCACGGCTGGGCTTTCACCCTAACGAACTTTGCGAAGATGTATGCCTCCAAGTTTGGTGTTGATGAGTCCAAGATGATGGAAAGGCTCTGGGGAGAGAATTTCTTTGATCCAGCCACTAAGAAGTGGACCACCAAGAATACCGGTTCACCTACATGTAAACGTGGATTTGTTCAATTCTGTTACGAACCCATCAAGCAGATTATCAACACTTGCATGAATGATCAGAAAGATAAGCTATGGCCCATGTTACAGAAGCTTGGTGTTGTTATGAAGTCTGATGAGAAGGATTTAATGGGTAAGCCATTAATGAAGCGTGTGATGCAGACCTGGCTTCCAGCTAGTACTGCGCTCTTGGAAATGATGATCTTTCACCTCCCATCACCTTCTACAGCACAAAGGTACCGTGTGGAGAACTTGTACGAGGGACCGATGGATGATGTTTATGCTACTGCTATTAGGAACTGTGATCCTGATGGCCCCCTTATGCTTTATGTGTCGAAGATGATTCCAGCATCTGACAAGGGTAGGTTCTTTGCATTTGGTCGTGTATTCTCCGGCAAGGTTTCAACCGGTTTGAAGGTCAGAATCATGGGTCCTAACTATGTCCCTGGAGAGAAAAAGGACTTGTACGTCAAGAGTGTTCAGAGAACTGTTATTTGGATGGGTAAGAAGCAGGAAACTGTCGAGGATGTACCCTGCGGGAACACAGTGGCTTTGGTTGGTCTAGATCAATACATCACCAAAAATGCAACCCTGACCAATGAAAAGGAAGTCGATGCTCATCCAATTAGAGCAATGAAGTTCTCCGTGTCACCTGTTGTGCGTGTTGCTGTCCAGTGCAAGGTTGCATCTGACCTACCGAAGCTTGTTGAAGGTTTGAAGCGTTTGGCCAAGTCAGACCCTATGGTTGTCTGTACCATTGAGGAGTCTGGTGAGCATATCATTGCTGGTGCTGGAGAACTCCACCTGGAGATATGTTTGAAGGACTTGCAAGATGATTTCATGGGTGGTGCTGAAATCATTAAATCTGATCCAGTTGTGTCCTTCCGTGAGACTGTTCTTGAGAGGTCTGCTCGGACTGTTATGAGCAAATCACCTAATAAGCACAACCGTCTGTACATGGAAGCCAGGCCCTTGGAAGACGGACTTGCTGAGGCTATTGATGATGGACGTATTGGTCCAAGAGATGATCCTAAGGTTCGTTCTAAGATCTTGTCTGAGGAGTTTGGTTGGGATAAGGAGCTTGCGAAGAAAATTTGGTGCTTCGGTCCTGAGACAACTGGTCCAAACATGGTGGTTGATATGTGTAAGGGAGTCCAGTACCTGAATGAAATTAAAGATTCTGTTGTTGCTGGTTTCCAATGGGCTTCAAAAGAAGGCCCATTGGCTGAAGAAAACATGAGGGGTATTTGCTTCGAAGTCTGTGATGTTGTTCTTCATGCTGACGCTATTCACAGAGGAGGAGGTCAGGTCATTCCAACTGCTAGGAGGGTTATTTATGCCTCCCATATTACTGCCAAGCCCCGTCTTCTGGAACCTGTGTACATGGTGGAGATTCAAGCACCAGAGCAAGCTCTTGGTGGTATCTATAGTGTCCTGAACCAGAAACGTGGACACGTGTTCGAGGAATTGCAGAGGCCGGGTACTCCACTATATAATATCAAGGCATACTTGCCTGTTATTGAATCATTTGGATTCTCAAGTACCTTGAGAGCTGCAACTTCTGGACAAGCCTTTCCCCAGTGCGTGTTTGATCATTGGGACATGATGTCATCTGATCCGCTGGAACCAGGGTCACAGGCTTCCCAGCTCGTGACCGATATCCGAAAGAGGAAGGGCTTGAAGGAGCAGATGACACCACTCTCCGAGTACGAGGACAGGCTGTGAGTCAATGAAAGGCTAAACCTTTATGAATTTATTACTTCCTGGCGAAGTATAATGTCCTATTTATGATTTTTATGTTTTCAGTGTAGTAGTATTACGCTTATGATTTCACGCCCAGATTCTGTTATGCGCTGTTTTTTAATGTCACAAGGACAAGAGTGTTGTTATACAACTTTTGAGACTATTGGTAATAATTTTTGTTTTGGTTAATGTGTTGATTTGTGTGCTTGAGCATACCTTTCATGCGTTTTAAATGTCAACTATGAACATATGTTTTGATGTCTACGTAGTAATTTGTTGCTATCAAGGGTGTAAGTATAGATGGTTCTCGAGTAATAAATTTCAAAAACCAAATGTATTGAGCAGTGCTAAGAGTTGCCTTTTCATATGGTGAAATACGCATCAATGGCATTGAGTACTTTGTTTGCAATTGAATGGGTTCCATTTTCTATTATTGTGTTATATTGTGCTTGAGTTTTAGTTGCATCGTTTTTCAGTTTTCATTTTATAAACTTGGGTTGAAGTTTAAGCGACAACTGGAATTTGTAATGAAGTTTTTGTGATGATGGCAAATGGATGGACTCATGCCATTTACAATGGCTCTGATGTATATCAGTATATGATATTAATTAAAAAAAAAATCTCTCCGGAGACACCATGTATTCTTGCGCACACAGAGACATCCTCCATGCGGCACGGAGGATAAGAATGTCACATAAACAAAGTCGAAACTACAAATTTTGCATTTTGGAAATTTACAACTTCTGAAGGTTTGCCCAGCTATGGAAACTAGGTAATTTTCCGGTGAAGTTGTTACTGCTTAGCTTACTGCATTAGCCCCCAAAACACTTGTTTATCACACAATAGCTGAATTACTTTATAATTCAAGAAATGTGTGGTAACATACTTACAATTCTGTCAACTTTTTCATATTATTTAATTCAATCGGCAACTCACCAATGAGATTATTATCACTCAAAATGCTGCAAGGACCAAAAAGAGAAGTCGAACATTTATAAATTCAACTAATTCAATCACATAACTCTTTAAAATATGGATGAAAAAAAAAGGTCTTACATATTTTCTACATTGACTAGCTTCTCTAATTTTGTTGGAATGGTCCCATTAAACGAGTTGCTCTCCCGCTCCTGAAAGTTCAGTAGATCATTTCAAATTCTATGGTGTATGATTGTTGAAATGCCCACATAACTTAGATAAGAACTCACAAAGTACAGGGGTAGTAAATCAAATATCATATAATTTTTTGAGTTTAATAGCTTTCAAATGTCAATAACTATATATATATATAATCCTCCTTGTGCGCATGGCTCCACGACTTTTTATTATTATTATTATTATTATTTACAGTGAGATGCATATTCAATTTTTGGAATTCTAACATTTTATAATAAATTGAGATGTATTTCTGCATTCAACACTGTTTATAAATATGAATTTTTCTAAGATTTACATGCAATTATATTTAACAATAACGTGCAACGCACATTCTCCCTACTAGTTTTTTTATAAACGTCCCAAAGCATTCATCTAACATCTTGTAGCGTGGCAATGAAGAAACAAAATCAGTCTTTACATGCTAGCTCCGAAAGTAACACAGATTCTTTCAACCTTTTTTAAAACTAAAAGATACGATAGATTGCATTTGCATGCATTGTGCAGAGAGATGGATAGCGTTTATTACTGTTCATCCCACAATTGTAAATGAAAAGGACTTGCGTGGTGAATCTGGACCAGATGTAAACCTATATCTACTATGACAAAACAAAGATGTAATAGCACGAAAGCAACCGTCTCTCAAAATGATTAACAAGTCTCATTACGATCATCCTACCAGTAACATTGCACTTCGAACATAAATCATCTCCCAAATTTTGGAATAATGATGAATTCAGGAGTTAGTACTCAAAGAAGCACAACGATACTAGTCATTTTGACCAAATATAATGTTACTAGTATCAATTTTTTTTTTAATTAATATAATATTGGTACACCGAGTGTCAAATCTAGGAGTTCCTGGATTTCTTTTTAGCCGATGGCTTGTCAGAAGCTGCAATATATGCTTCAGCATCGATCTTCTCAGCAGATCTTTGCATCCGGAGCTCCTTGGCCTTTTTCTGCAGCGTAAAAAACAAATGCCAAAAATCTGAATCAAATGAATGCACAAAAATAATTTATTCCAAATTCAACTCCAGTCCTAATTACTCGAAGTAGGGTTGTAAAATCGAGCCAATTTCGATGAGCTTCTGTCGGACCAGATTCAAGCCAAGCCAGGTGAACCAATTCAATTTACTTTTAACACGTCATAATGAGACCAAGTAAAGAAGCTCATTGTCTTTGAATTGAAATTTGAATTTCGTTTTTCAGAATACCTTGAGCTTATTTTCACCTCCAAATTAGAATTTAACCCTCAACTTTCATCCACAAATCGAAATCCAAAGAATGTTAGTACGATCTCAATTACCTTCAAAGATGATGCTATGGCTGCCACATCATTCTTGTCATCAGTAGCTCTAGAATCTTGTCTAGCAGGTTCCTACAACAACCCAACAAAAAATCATTGAGAAAACCGTAGTCATCAGATTGGAACACAGTACAGCATATAACATTCCAATATTCAAACCTCAGGTGGGACAAATGCTTCTTCCCGTTTCCTTTTGTTTTCAGCTGTCTTTTCTGCTTGTTTATCTTGCTTCTCTTGCCACTTCTTTGCTTGTTTCTTCTTGTCAGCTAAGAAATATTCCCCACTCTCCAGTTGCATATCAACCTAACAACATTTACAAAGTACAATGAGTAAATTATAGTGGCCTAGAACAGACTCAATCGGATAAAGCAGCTCAAGAACACATTATATTAAACCGTATCTAAATAAGAAAAAATAG
The DNA here is from genome assembly GCA_903798355.1 of Fraxinus baroniana. Classification (NCBI taxonomy): domain Eukaryota; kingdom Viridiplantae; phylum Streptophyta; class Magnoliopsida; order Lamiales; family Oleaceae; genus Fraxinus; species Fraxinus baroniana. The sequence continues at coordinate 20,281 of CAIGRO010151213.1, read as the reverse complement.
ATAATGGAAAATTAAAATGAGAATTGCTTATGAAAGAATAGAAGTTTCAGACACCAATCAACTGATTGCCAAATACAAAGGACTAACTAGCTGCACACATAACCAAACTCATGTCACTTGCATGATACTGTCCACTGATTTAAGTGTAAAATATTATTTCAATTAACCTCACAGTATAATGAAGAATGTGTAAGATCACAATTTCTCATTATGATAGTCATATTCCAAAATTTCCAGATTAATAATTTCACAATGAACCTTTTTTTTTTTTTTTCCATTTCAAGCAAATGCACTGTGCTGTAGAGAAAAGTGGGCTTGACAAGATGCATATGTCATAACAAGGAGATTAGTCCCTTGCGGAACAATGATTCTCAACTTACCTTACTAGGTGGTTGTGGTGGAGGGAAGGGTGTGTATGGTTTCTTCTCTTTAGTCTTAACTTTCTTCTGTTTAACATTTTTCCTGACATGCAAAAGCAAAGGAATTATTAGATCTTGTCACAGGAATGAAGTTTGGAAAATAGTATGCGGGACTAAATGAACATCAATGAGGGATCTCATACTTCTTAAATTTGGGAAGAAATCTGTCCCAATTCTCATTTACAAGTGCTGGATTCTCAGCAAGATGTTGCTTCATCATTAGGATCTATATTCACAGAAAGGGGATTGGGTTGGAGGAGCCAAAACATCATAAGATCCTCACTGCAAAGATTAACAGTAATAAAATTTCCCAATAAAATCACCCAGATGTTTTCAACCATTCACCTTGATATTATATACTGGATGCATTTTATTCAGTATGCACTCTTCTACAACCTTCCTCACTTGTTTAAGACCTTTAAATGATCCCATGGCAGCAACCGTGTTTCCCTACTTTTAACAACAGAAAACATTCAAGTTATTTCTTGCAATTTTAGCAGCAAAGGACACAAATTTTCACTACAAAACTATAATCTGATATACTAGAAACAAGAAATAAGGAGAGAACAATCATAAATTTGGACCTGAACCAGGATATAGCACTTGGTCAAAATCTCCAGTGCCTGCACATCATTAGCTTTATGTAAGAGAGATGTAAATGTAACAAAGGCTATTCTCTAGCTTATGAAAAAAGTGACGTAATTATGTGTGCGTGTGTATGTGTGTCACAGGCATCTATATGACAAGTTAGTTGATAAATTCCAAGGTTCATGGTGATTTCTAATGGCAACTTTACAATATTATCTTAGGCTTATCTATACCTGTATCATCATTCACTCAGATCAGTTAAGAGGAGTTACACATACAAACCTTCAAAGTAGATGAATTGGGGCCAACTAAGTGCTGTCTTCTTTTGACAAATCGTTCCTGCAGACAGCAGTAGATATTAAGAGCTGAATCCTAAATTTAGAAGAGATTCTGGCGAAATATAATCCAAATATTTACCCATATCACTATGTTTAGTATAACAAGTTAACAAATTCATTATCTATATATTTCCCCTTTTTGTTTTCTTTTCTTTCTGCCTCCACCCCCTCCAAGTATCTCTCTCTTTGTATGCTGATGGCAATGGTTAGGAGGATGTTCCTCGCCACAATTTTTACATGCTTATCAGAGCAAAGATGTGTATTCTGACTCCACCAATATTTACTATGCAGGGACTGTCTACAAATTAATTGCAAGACATCTACTTTCAAATGAGAATAGTGTGCATTAGACATCCAAATGCCACGTAGTGATCAAAGGTTATGGTATAAATGAACTACTAAGCAACAATGATTGGACACATGAATTAATTGGTGAATAAGTTAAAGCTAGGACCCAAGAACGAAATTAAATTTGAATTAAAGGGTCCCCCCCCCCCCCCCCCCTCTCTATAATATAGGTGTGGAAAAAACATACCTTGTTGCGCACCAAGTTGCCAATCTTAATGATGTCACACTGGATCTCATCATTTAGGATCTTTATAGCCTATGAGATCAAATTATCGTGAGATACTTGGAATTGATTGAAATTTTTGCAGACTTCCAATTGAGAATTAAAGAATTTCAAAGAATATAAGGAGTGAAATACTTCCTAAAAACTCTGTGACCATATGGATGTCGATGTTTATTTAATGCACTTCAATCTAGCTAAGGAATGTTAAATAGAAGCACAAAACAAATAAACATTTGAAAAGGCAAGAAACTTTGGATTTGATGATTGGGACATAGGCACATAGAAATTCGCACGGATGATAGAGCAGAAGTATATTTCTCAGCAGTTTTTTCTGCGAATAAATCATTAAAAGGAGAGGCAACTTGGTAAATAATTGAAGAAAGAGCGTGGAAGGATATGGAACCTGAGGTGCAGGGACACTTCTGGACAGAAGTTTAATGAGATCCCTTGCTTTAATAATGATATAGGGATCCCTAGTCTTCCTAGTAGTTGAAACAGACATGGATCCTTCAACCTAAAACAAAACCATGACATAATACATTATTAAAGCACAAAAATGAATGTAAGATTTCAGACATGGGGAAAAAGTGGAACCACCTTATGTTTCTTGTTTTGGCTTCAAACTAGTCTAATAGCATTAAAAATTCATTTTAGCAGGCGCAGCCATGTGGCCATTTTCAGCATTACACATTCCCCATGCAAAAACCTTACCAGTTACCAGTCGTCATATTGATGTGATGAATACGGAAATACTTACTAAATTTAATTCACAAGCAATGTCATGTTCTTTTAATGCACCTTTAACAATCGGCCAACACTCTTGCAAGTATTTTTCTGCAAATATCAAGACAGATCGAAAAGATTAAGAACCTGATTAATTTTTATCGACAAGAAGACAACATGGGTACCTTTTTTAAAAATGAAAACAAAGTCCTTTTTTTCTTTAGTTATAGCTCCATGCTTAATGAAAAGAATACGTAAGAAAAATGTATGAAAGCTAAGTGAGAATCAGATGGTCAATGTTCAAAAAGGAGCACTTTGACAAAAGTTACACTTTCGAGGATTTTTTTTCTATAATGTCTTATTCTGTTAATACGAGTTTAGCATGAAGAACAAGGCTAAAACTTCCATATATAAATATCTATGCGCAAAACTTGTGATCATGAGTGTTCTAAAAGAATCTAGTAACCCCCAACTCCACCTGCAAACACACCCCAAAAAAAATCCAATCGGCAGGATTGTGTATTCTTATATTCAAAGACCGCATAACAAACATCCAAACAAGAGTATTACCGAAATAAAGCACCTCTATAACAGTTGTTTTGTTAAGGTCAATCAACACCAGGGCACATTGCAGTTGCACCTCTAAAAATGGTTAATTGCAATGTACTGCCAGGGCTGTGCATTTAAAATTGCCCTTACAAAAATAATAACCCCCTCCCTCCCCCCGCCGAAAAAAAAAATGTTACCTAATTAGCACTCCGACCTAGCATTACAAAAGCGTAAACCGATATAGAACTCCGAAACAATCAAGCTATAGATTAAATGGATTGTAGAAGAAATACAAGAAATTAAAATTACTAAAATCACTGAAATAAAACGAGAAACTGTATGCAACCTCGATATTGGGGGAAGAGAGTAGAGAAGGTGCTGACTTCGAGCATGCCACTTTCGTTCCACGAAGGATCGAATTTCTCAACTTTCCAATGGTCGATGTTTTCGTTATCCCAAGGCTTGTCCTTTTTGTGTTTTCCTTTGTGCTTAGTCCGAGGATTCTCCTCCGTTTCTCCGCCATTGTTACTGTTATTCTTATCGGTTAATTTGTCTGCAATTTCCATTCTGATTGAACTGGGGGGGAAGGGTTCAGAAGAGGGTATGATTCCAGAAACGGAGAGGTTGGGGAAGAGGGTTCTAGACAGACTAGGGTTAGAAAGGGTTTTATGTAACTAATTTGCGCAATACCCCTATTCTTTAGGGTCCCTGCAGAATCGGTACCTATCTTTTCAATGTAGGAATTTAAACCCCATTTCAACCTATTAATGTGAAAACCACTCTTTCCATCCAAATTCGTCTATTTGAAAGTTAAAACGGTGAATGCTTAATGGAAAAGACTAGATACAATGAAATTTAAATAAATAAATAAGAGAGCAAAAATAGCATTATCTTCTTTTCGGTTAAAATAATCTTTTTAATTGTCAAATAAACAAATTTTTAGTATCTTTTGACAAACAGTTATTTGGATAAGTTTTTAAAATTATTTGGAGCTGCATTTCATTTATTTGGATAAGTTTTTAAAATTATTTCGTCCTATTAGAAGATTTTTTTAAAAAAGTGGGTATAGTTGATTTTCTCAATAATTTTTTTTTATAAGAAGTAAAAGTAAAAGTACTGTAAAAACGTGTCTTTAAGACAGCTTCATCTAAAAACTATTAGGGTCCGTTTGATTGAAATGTGGAAAATGGGTGAAAAGAAAATGTTTTACAGGGAAAAGATTTTCCTATAAATTATTTTCCAATGAATTATTAATTGTGTTTGATTGGTATAATTTACCATGGAAAATGTTGAAAGTTAGGTGTGTGTTTGACTTCTTTTTTATGAAAATTGTCCATTAAAGTGATAATATTTTCTATCATTGGGTAAGAATTTGTTTCAATTGCCAAAAAAAATCATACCGAAGACCATTCGTTTGGTTTTGTTTTACATGGAAGTTGTCAATAAAAGTGAAATTTCTTTTATTATTGTGTCTAGAATTGTTTCCCATTGAAAAAAAAACTTGGAAAATATTTACCCACCAAAATATCAAGAATTTATTTTCCTCAAAAAGATGGAAAATTTGAAAAGTTGGAAAATATTTTATCTAGAAAATTTTGCCTATCAAACATTACAAAAGTTGGGAAATATTTTTTTTTTTTTAATGAAACAGACCCTTATAGTCAAATAAAACACTTTAAAAAAAAGTATCCAACACTTATTTAAAAGTATAATCATCTCAAAAATATTTTTTTACTTTTCAAAAAACGGGTTAATTTCACAAATGGTCATTGAACTTATCTAAAAATTAAAAAAGGTCACTGAAATTTAAAATTTTCATAAACGGTCATTGAAGTTTTAATTTGGTTCACGAACAGTGACTGAAGACCGTTATGATTTTAATTCAAATTTAAAGGACCAAAATACGTGAACATAGAATGTTGACCACTTTAAGTGCAAATTTCTAAGTAAGTCAACTACTTTTAAACAAGAATACACTATATTTTTATTTGAACTAAAATAAATAAAAGTGCATTAAGAGCTGGAAAATCTATGCACAATCACAAAAAATATAGAAAAATATTTATATCTCATATCTAAATTTATGGTCTTATACGTATATAGTCGGAGCGAAAATTAAAATATCACTTTTACAATTTTCATCTAATTTACTCCAAATGTGACACTTAATAGCAAGAAATTTACACTTGATGTGGTCAGCTTCTATATCCACCTGTTTTGGTCTTTTAAATTTGAATTAATATCATAACGGTCCTTCAGTGACCGTTTGTGAAACAAATTAAAATTTCAGTGATCGTTTGTGGAAGCGCATGAAATTTCAGTGACTGTTTCTGCAAGTTTTAAACTTTAGTAACAATTTTATAATTTTTAGGTAAGTTTAGTGACCGTTTGTGAAATTAACCCTTAAATTTTTATTTTTTTTCTTTCTAGAAATGATGCATAAATATAACTAATTAGATCATCCAAATATTAATTTATGCCCTAATGAAAACTTGATGCAATAAGTCGGTGCAACACACTGGTTAGACTTAGACATTGTGAGCAAATTTTTACATGATAAATTTCTCTTATGTCAATTATTATAAGTCGAAAGTTTTTTATTGAATTAATAGGGATTGCATTAAATTGATATTCGCACTAGTTAAAATTTCTAATTTCGAAATAAGTGGAAATATAAAGAACACATAAATTATACACGAGTTTAATATTGATTAAAAGTTTTGAATCGAGACAGATATCGAGAATAGGATTTCATAATCTCGTAGAAAGCCTCGTCTCTCCCTTTGAAGATTAAAGGAAAGTTTTGAAGCAAAATGATAAATGACTAGAACTATAGGGGTTGGTCATGAATTTCATATTTTGCCACTATTCACTTATGAGAGAGGAGTACACTCAAGTTAACATTACTCGATATGTTGCGGAAGAAATTGAATTTATGAAATATTTTAATAGTCAGTTGACACGTTGGTTGGAGGGATCGAGAAGTCGTAGAGAAAATATCAAATTTATTAGGAATAAGATTTTCCGATTCATATATCAATTTACATTTTGAAGTGTTCAATGAGTATATTAATGGACTTTATTGACATGTCTATTCGCATAGTTCAAAGTTCAAAATTTTTTGTTACTCCCTTCTATCAATCTATGGAAATTACGTAGCTTAGATGATTTCCAAAGTTTTTGTGGTCAAAGGCAAAAAAAGTTGAATTACTTATTTTGAAAGTAATCTCTATTTTACCTTAAAAATAATATAAACTTTTTACTAAAAGTAAAAAAGTAATTGTTGAAACATAAACTTACTTAAAAGTAAGTTTGATTCAATTTTAAACTTAGCCAAACACATTCTAAATTATATTTCTAACTTCAACACATTCACATATGTTCAAATCAGATTCATTAGTTTCAAAAAGCAGGATTTGATATGGGAAAAACAATAGAAAAGTTTGACAATACTTATTGCCCATGAAATTAATTACTTTTATTCATGATTCATGACGTGATGTCGGTTAATTTAATATTGAATAATGATGTTTAGTATCAGTGTTGGTAGAGCACGTTATTTAATTAAAGATGAAATTATGTAAATTATTTAATTGAACACGTCATTTAATGCTACTAATGCTGCTATCTACACTGATGTTAAACACCAATAATACTAAATAATACTGCTAAAAAAATTATGTAAGTGACAGAATGAACTTCTTAATCTTTCAGAAATTTAGGATCTGCATTAAATTCTGTTACAAGAATTGAATTTTCCTAAACTTCCCCAGTTGCAACCTGCATTTGTTACTTTTATCGAAGAACAATTTGAATTAGTTGATTACCTTCATTTGTAAGATTTCATTGCTTTTATTGAAGACCAATTTAAATTAGTTGATTCACTTTGGGTATGCTAATGCACTAGTAGCAATTTTTAGTTGATTATATTGGCAATAAATACGGACAAAACATTCGATTCATTTTCAATATTTTGAATACACTAAACATTCGATTCACGTTGGACATGTCAGACACACTGAGAAGCAACTTTTGTAATTGATTTTATTGACGATTTATACGTGTCATTTCAAATCCAACTAAACATTCGTAATGAACATAAACTATGACAGCTTATTTTAGTCGTAATTGCGTATTTACAAACATCATCAATTCTACACATTATAGTATGTATATATATTTAAATAATCATCATAAATATTAAAATTACACGCAAAAGTTTCAAACCCACTATCTTAACACCACATAATATCTTATTCTTCTTATTCTTTTTTTTTTTCTTTTTTTTTTTAAAGGAATGAGAAAAGGATTGACACATTTTCGTATTCACAATGCAAAGAATTTGGACCTAAAATGAAGAAGGTTAAAATACATATGCTTTTGACAAGTACGACTGAGTCATAAATATGTGAAATTTCAGTATTAATCTAAATCATCTGATTGGAGATAAATTGTATTAATATTTAATAATACCCTCTAGTGAGTACCCTTAGTTTGGATAAAAACAAAAAATAAAATAAAATTGAATAACCCAAAAAACAAAACAAGAAAAAAAAAAGTTTAAATTTACAAGCTGTCAACGTTTGAATAAGAAGAGAAGTGTTCTCATTTCTAGGAGCTTATGCTTATAGTCTTATCACATGGTTTTGAGATTTTCTATTACACACAATTAATATAATAGCTGTCAACTTAAATGCAATAGGCAAAGATGAGATCAACCCCCACCCCACCCCACCCCACCCACTCCCCATCTTCCCTTTCCTTTCCATCTGGAAGCGAGTGAAAACGAGTTAAATACACTACAAAAGAAAGTGGTCTCCAACCAACACCACACCCCCACCTCCTCTTATTTCCTTTATAATCCATTCATCTAACACTTCCAAGTTCAGGGTCAGCAATAAAAATAAAAATACACACACGCAAGCCCTCAAATTCAATACTTTGATCTAAGATTTCCCAAAAAAGGTTTTTGTTTTTCTTGAAAAACACACACATAATCTTGAAGAAATAATGCAGTACCATACAATGGCTTCTTCTCCACCGGACACTAGCAAAACAACAAAGCTGGAACGCTATAACAGCTACATCCGCCGTGTGAACAGCACGAAGCTCCTTCAAGCCTCCTCAAAACTCCTCTTCCGTGTAACTCTTTTAGTTGCCCTTCTTTTGATCTTGTTTTTCACTCTTAATTATCCGCCAATTACGGATAATCCGCATCATATTCACTCCAAGAATCATTTGTTCTCCTCCGCCTTTTATGGAAGCGGCGCCGCCTGGGAAAAACAAGTTCGCCACTCTGCCACACCTCGACGCCCTAATGGGTTCTCTGTGTTGGTCACTGGGGCTGTGGGATTTGTCGGCATGCATTGTTCCTTGGCGTTGAAGAAACGTGGTGACGGTGTTTTGGGTTTGGATAATTTTAACTCTTACTATGATCCATCGTTGAAAAGGGCAAGACAGAAGTTACTTGGTAAGCATCAAATCTTTGTAGTCGACGGAGATATTAACGATGCCGAACTGCTAAATAAGCTCTTCGACATTGTCCCATTCAGCCATATTCTTCACCTGGCAGCGCAAGCTGGGGTTCGTTATGCTATGCAGAACCCACTTTCGTATGTAAATTCCAACGTAGCTGGATTTGTGAACTTGCTTGAGGTTGCAAAATCTGCTTATCCACAACCCGCCATTGTTTGGGCTTCTTCTAGCTCTGTTTACGGGTTAAACACAGAAGTCCCATTTTCAGAGGGCCACCGGACTGACCAACCGGCGAGCTTATACGCCGCCACAAAAAAGGCCGGCGAAGAAATTGCTCACACGTATAATCACATTTACGGGTTGTCGCTTACTGGCTTGAGATTCTTCACTGTTTATGGACCATGGGGCAGGCCGGACATGGCTTACTTCTTCTTCACCAAGGACATACTCCAAGGCAAGCCGATTAACGTGTATGTTACACCAGACGGCAAGGAGGTGGCGCGTGATTTCACCTACATCGATGATATAGTAAAAGGATGTGTCGGTGCACTCGACACGGCGGAGAAGAGCACCGGAAGCGGCGGCAAGAAGCGTGCGCCGGCGCAGCTGAGAGTGTACAATCTAGGCAACACCGCCCCTGTGACGGTGAACAAATTAGTGGGCATCTTAGAAAGTTTGCTGAATGTGAAGGCGAAGAAGCATGTGATCAAGATGCCAAGAAACGGTGACGTTCCATACACCCATGCTAACGTGAGCCTTGCGTACAGGGACTTCGGGTACAAGCCCACCACGGACTTGGCTACAGGATTGAGAAAATTCGCTAAGTGGTACACTAGTTATTATGGGATTGAATCAAGGGTAAAAAAGGAAATTCAATCAGATGATTAAAGCATATGTCTCCATCATCACATGGTAGTGGTGGGGTATGTATGTTGAATTTTCTTTTTTATTTTTATTTCAATATATTTTCCCAATTTTATTCTCTCTTTTTTTTAAAAAAAAAATGTTGTCTGTATTTGGACCGACCAATTGATGTTAATGTTGTTGTAGTATAGGGATAAAATTTTACAGAACAGAATTAAGCAAAATTATAAGCAGAAAAGGGCAAGTGTACATCTGTCGATTTGTATTTTAATATGTTGGTACAACAATGAAGACATCAATCAAGATTCTTCTTCTACGTTTCTTGATTTATTTTATTTATGGATATATGTTTTTATTTGAGGATTGGGGATATAATTAATTATTTTTCTCTATTGAAGATGCCTTCTATGAATGAGAATAAGCAATAATTCTCTTAACAGTAATTTACAAATTATTGCTTATTTTCAAAGACAGCTTATTGTGGACCCACAAGACCATAATCATGTCTTTTTATTTAATTGGTTGTCATCGAATAAAAATTAGCTTTTTACGATTATATCATCGCATTTGTGATTCGTCTAACTAGAAAAGTGTCTATGCTCTAGTTCGTAAAGTCGACTGTAAAACTTTTTAGAACTTACTTTAGAGCACCGTATGACAAATATTTGTTCATACTTCATAGTTCCTGATTGACAGGCCGATACTTATGCCCATATTTGGAGTAGTTTAAGAAGTTGATAAAAAAAATTAAAGTCAAAATCGATAATTAGTTTTAACCATATATTTTATGGGACTCATGATTATTATAAACTTTTCAACATATATTTTATTATTTTTCATCAAAATTTATTTAAAAAAAAATCTATTTTTTAACTATAACAAAGAGGGACTTATACTTTTCACCGATACTTCTAATTTCGCAGTATAAGCATATAGTTTATTCTTAGGAAGGAAAGCTACGATGGTCATCGAGTTGAATATCTAGAAATTGTGATTAATTCGTGACGACTTTTTATACAAAGTAGTAAAACAACTCTAAAATAACGTTATATCATGTAAAAGTCCTCTTTCTATCCGTTTGATTGATCGAGCTACATAATCCTATCGTTTACATCTGAAGTCAATTTTTTTGAACAACTGATAGCTACGTACCCTTTTTATTCAACTAATTATTAATGACTTTCATGTGCCGACAAGCCACTGTCCACCTCAATCTTAAATACAACGAAAATCGTCTCATGTGTAGTAATTAAACTCAATCAATGAACGTTTTTTACTCATTGCCCTATTTGAATATTGAATAACAAAAAGGAGCAATAAAACATTTTAACTTTTTACAATGTCTCTATACAGTAACAATGTGATACTTTGTGTAGTCATGAACATGGCCCAGACTGAGACCTGAACGAAATTGTCTTAAGATTCATACAATTTTGTTGTTTTATGTACAAATTCAATCACAAGTGTACGATAAATGCTACTCACATTCTTCCTCTCGCAGTTGGACAATGTCATGTTGTCCGTTTATAGGTACTCAGTCCAAAAATGCTGTCAGAATTTTACTTGGTGAATGTCATGGGAACGTGACAAAATTTTTATCATATTTTAATAGAAGTTATGATCTTTATAAAATGGGATATGATATGGTTACATAGATCATAACATAAGGGTGTTCATAATGAACACGTGGAGACCCCCTATTGGAGGACGTCTGAGTCCGTCGGCACCCCCAATAAAAGATCTCCATGTGTCCATTATGGACACTACGTGACATTTTCCTTGTAAAATTTATGATTAAAATTTAAATTTGATGAAATTTTAGCAAAGTTTATCAAACGAGTATTATATGAGTCATATTTAGCGCTTGTCTAGGAGAAACTTTCATCAAATTTGTAATGAAAATCATACCATTATACGGTAGATGCAGTCACAATTATTGACCAATTTCAAGTAGAATGACCAATATGTCCCTTTAACATTTAATTCAATTTTTTCTTTAAAGTGTGATAATTATGGTATTTTGTTTCATGTGGAGTCAAAAATGACTGCACAAGTGGGGATCGGTAAATTTGCAACGGTGAGAAAACGCATTAAAATCTGTCGAAAGTTGCTCCCAGACACTGGACTTATCACTTTTTCCTTTAAAGCAAACAATATTCTCACAATAAGTAAATTATTTATTTTCTAAGTTGTGACAAAATTATTTCAACCATGGAGATCAAGTATATAGCAATGAAATACTGTAAATTTTTTTTATTTTTTTTTCATTACTCATTATAAACAATCAAATATTTATTATGTTAAGCGAAGCTAAATCTAATATTCAGTTTTTGAAGAATCTGCAAATATTTATAATATCATTGTTGTCACGGCATAAAGAAAACTTAAAATAAAATAAACACATTCTGATTCAAAGTCAAATATTTATGTTAATGTTCCCATGGTCAAGTGGTATTTGCATCGAGTGGTGTCCCCCTTTTTTAGGGTAAATTATGGCCAAGGTCGTCATCTTTTGTATTCTTTTTCTTTGAATTTGCCCGGTCACACTACTTTGCCTCTTTTTCAGAGAGTTCAGATTATAGTTAACACAAAAATTGCATTACCAATAATCGCTTTAAAATTAACCCTACAATATATTAGAAAAAAAGTAACGGGGAAGGTTTACCTCCGCCAGTTACTGAGGGGCCGGTGGCTGGTGGTCCAGGAAATTAGTCTAGTTAAACTGGGATACCTGGGTACCCAAAAAAAAAAAAAAAAAGTAACGGGGAAGGTGAATTTTGATGTAATAACTATTCTAAGATTAAAGATACGAATAAGTAACTAGTGGACAAAAGTCAATTTTCAGATTTAAAATGATGAGAGAAATGTTAGGACTCATGATTTCATCTTAGACGTATCCCTTGATTCATCACACAAATCCAAGAAAATAATTAAATTGTGTATCCGATCGAACTTCTCTCAATCAACTAAAAACATCTCATGAGCAAATCGAATGTTCTGACCCCATTTTAGGGGGGAATGGAATTTGCAATACAATATTTTCAGAGAATGTGGTCAAGAAGTGAAGAAATGTTTTGAGTTTACATGTAAATTATTTATTGAAAGGAAATAAGGAAGGTGAGTTTGAAAAAAAAAAAAAAAATGAGTTTTAGTAAAATGAGGCACAAACATGGGCTCCATTATTCAAAAAATATATTTTTTCCTTTCTTTTTTCAATCACATATTCTTTAATAAAATAATATTACACGTAAATTCAACTAAAATTCTTATTTTTTAACCACACATTTTTAAAAAATCACTATTTCAAAATACATTTTCTCCCAAAATCACAATAAAATGGAACCCAATCAAGAAAATTCATCCCAAATTAAATGCATTAATCCATTAAGAAAAACATTTAATGAATGCAATAACTCTAGAAGTATATCTATATCTTCTAGCTAAATTTTTTATTTTACTGAAAAATTAATTGCAACAATCACAATAATAAAAACTATGAACTACATCCATTGAAATTGAGTCTTTAATAATCAAAATCAAGGGTTCAGGCTAAGGCTATATCGAAGTTAACGTTTCAATAATTTATGAACATCAAGATTTGGACGTTGAAAGTGAAAGATAATTCGGATTATGACCTGCCACAACTTGGATAGTTATGAACTCTTGATAATTTTTTTATTGAATATATTTACTTAAATAAAATTATTTATTTTTTGCATTTTTTTTAATTTTCTTGATATTCTAAGCTCATTTTTCGTCTAATACCACGTCGAAAGAAATCATACCGTCTAAAAGTTAAGCATTTAAGAAGTATATTTATTTATAAGAATATAACGAAATAATAATTCAAAATAAATTATTAACTTAGAAATTAGGTTTGTACCGTGTATAATAATTTAACCTACTAGAGAAAAGGTAAATTTATTTATCTAAATTTTATCTTCAAAACAATCCCTGTCAACCTTTTTTGGTCATTAATTATAATTGTATTTTCAAGCTATTCTTTTGAAGGAAAAAAAAAATACTAAATTCTTAATTTTCAAGCCGGCTGTCGGCCTACCTATTTATACTTGTCTTTATTTATTTAATATTAAATTTATAAGACAAACGACAAATGGCATGTTGGATTATTTTTCATGTTTGCTTACACTATAACCCGAAAATATGTGGCTTTCAAAGAAAAGGGCTATCAACCACTCAGTCATCTCTCTAAAAGACAATTTTGATGAATAATTTTGATTTTATTCATCCGAAATCGAAAAAGGAAGATGCAATTGAAGTTTTGATGATGCAAATATTACACTTTACCCACTACCCATGTGTTGCAATTGAATTAGAACCGTGATTGGAGTACAGGACCTGTTTCACAGGTCCCTGCCCGGCCACACACATCAGGTGGGGCCGGGAGCGATTTTTTTTAACACATGTGGGGTCCGCCCACATGTGAGTGCCCTGTAAGGCCTCAGTGAGAAGAAGCCATGTACTCAGGGCAATTCCCATTAAATTATCCGTACATCAGATCGATTCAGGATAACTTATCGATTCTTCGATAAATATAAGAAAACTCGACTATTAGAGCTTCAAATCATATTTCTAAAACTCTTTGAATCCGAATGCTTCCTTGAATCAAATTAAACCAGTTAATTCAATTCTAAGCACGTCGGGATTTATCAGTTTCGAAGAATTTTGAACCCGTCGTACAATTAACAAACTTTAAACTACTCGTATAATTAATGAGACATTAATCCGACAGGTTGGTGGTAAAGTAACTTAGCCTTTTTCCAAGAGAATAATGGACAATTAGACAATTACAGCCAAGATTAAGACATGCTAACACCACCTATAATCTATACTATCTTTTTCTGCATTATGTATGAGCTTGCCCTACTGTCGATAAATTAATTAGGTTCTTGACTTNGAGAATAATGGACAATTAGACAATTACAGCCAAGATTAAGACATGCTAACACCACCTATAATCTATACTATCTTTTTCTGCATTATGTATGAGCTTGCCCTACTGTCGATAAATTAATTAGGTTCTTGACTTCAAAGTAAGATCAAGCTAATGAATATATTATCTTATGTTGGAATGGACTTTCCCGTTTTACGTTCGTGTTCTCTATTTGACAAAGGTCGAGTCTCGGGATTAACTTAAAAGGAATGCTTGTGTCGATAACTTTGCTAAGACACGACCCCACTTTATTTAGTAGGTTCGAAAGGTTGAGCTATAAACCCACTTTCCAAGATTACGTAAGATAGTATGGTCCGTTTGATTGCAATGGTGAAATTTGAGTGGAAAGAAAATGAATTTCAGGGCATTGAATTGCTGAGAATTGTCGATTAATTGTGTTTGATTAATATAAATTTTCACGTGTAAAATATTAAAATTTTGGATCTTTTGATGTTCGATCGACTTTGTTATATATGAAAATTGTTCATTAAAGATATAGAATCTGTTACAATTGAGAATAGAATTTGTTTTCATTGTCTAAAAAAAAACTGAAAAACCATTTTCCCACCAAAGTTGTGAAAAAACCCATTCAAGGAAAACAAGAAAAATGGGTGACGTGGAGGAAAAGAGTGGAAACTAATTCCAAGCAAATTTCTTCTTATCAAACAACGTAAAAGATGAAAAATGGAAAATGATTTTCAAGTTCCATGAAAAATTGAGGATATCGAACATGACCATAGAGCGTAGAAGGAAGATTAGAAAAGCAAGAAGAAATGGAGAGGTCGACCCGTGCGAGCTTATGCCGTGGGTACTGTTTTGTGCATAAAGTCATTCTGAATAAGACATCTCTATCAATGAAGAGTTCACCGACACTTCTATTGCCTCTAAAGTCACGATGTTATCAATTAATTTAATGGTGTCACCTCATGTGCCTAGCCATATTTCCAAACTCCATTTTTTTTTAAAATTATTATTTTTTTATATAAGCTACACAACGTGTTATGTCGGTATACATAGTTATATAATACGATAAATATGTATAAGACAAATTAGAAGTAATATTGCTTTATGACAATCGTGTTGGAAAAATGTTGTTGGTGTTCGATATATCACTGGCAATAGTGAGTTGAAGTATGATATATTTGACAGTATTACCTTAAAATTATTGTTGTTGGAGAAGTAGAAAAGCTGGTTAGTGAAGTTTTATCATCCATATTGGGTGGGGTGTGAAGGGATAAAGAGAAGTGGAGAAAGTAGTTAAGGCACTAAACATATAGAAATGAACGGTAGATAAGTGTATACTGCATGTATGTCCAACGAAATATACAGATAAAAACTGGTTCTGACTTTTAGTCCCTGTCTGGAAGCGATTCTCACACGTTTTTAATCAAAATTTGGACGATTAGAAAAGTAGTAAGTCTATTCCAGCCGTAATTATTGACTAACTCATTTAGTAAATTACCGTAAGGGTCCTTTCAAATATAGTGAATTAATTGTCAAAAAGATATATAGGAATATTGTAAATTTTGGACAATAAATGCGGCTGATTTTCAAATTATAACGGTAATTTTTATTTTTATTTTTTTTATTTGCTGAATATCACTCCTAGACAAACGCTTAGTAAGTTAAACACAAATAGTGTATTTAATTGATTTTATTTTTCATGAAAGTCCACTCATAATAGGGGACTCATGTACAGAGTGTACTTGGTGTACATTTTCCTCACAATAGGGGGTCTAGGTATTGTAAGGGGGACCGTACACCAGGGCATACACATAGCAAAACTCTTCATATTGTAAACATGTAATTACAAGTATATCAACGAGAATATTTAATTTTTCAATTAGGGTCCATTTGATTGACAAATGTGGAAAGACTTTTTAATTCCATATAAGTTGGAAAATAAAAATCTAAGTAGGCCAGAAATCATAATAATGCATTTTTCATGAAATTGACAAAAAAACAAGTTTAAAGTGATTGTATCTTGAAATTGAAACTTTATTTCCACTTTCATATCAAACAACCAAAGTAAAATTGAATTTATCGAATGCAACATTTTTCATGTAATTTAAACCAATCAAACGGACCCTTATAGATTGAAAACGATAGGTTAGCGCATCTTAACTAGCTAGCCCACGATATTGACGGGTCTGCGAGGTTGGTCCGGTCCACATGCTTTGAAGATGAGCCCGGATTATATTTTTGGTGGCCTGGTTCAATCCCACTATGACCTGAGTTGGTCCTACAAGCATTGGGACGGTCCAAATCAGCCCATTCATTTTGACTTCCTTGTCGAAATGTTAAACGAACCATTGCCATTCTTGATAACGATTGTCCTACTTATTAGATCTTGATTTTGTTAGGTTGCATTAATTATGTATACGACCCCTCAATATTTGCTGGTTAGTGAAGTTTTATCATCCATATTGGGTGGGGTGTGGAGGGATAAAGAGAAGTGGATAAAGTAATTAAGGCACTAAACACATAGAAATGAGTTGTAAATAAGTGTATACTACATGTACGTTCAACGAAATATGCAGATAAAAACTAATTTGATTTTTAGCCCCTCTCTGGAGGCGATTCTCACACGATTTTAATCAAAATTTGGACCGTCAAAAAGTAGGTCCTTTCCAACTGCAATTACTGACTAGCTCATTTGGTAAATTATCGTAACCATCCTTTTAAATAAAGTGAATTAAGCCCCCATTTGACACCCATTTTTTTCTCATTCTCATTTTTCATTTCAACCACACATTCTATTAATAAAATAATATTACACATAAACCTAAAAATTCGCATTACTTTTTAACCACACATTCTTCCATTAATCACTATTCAAAAACACATTTTTCTACTAAAATGGGTGTCAAATACATGTCAAAAGGATATATAGGCAGTATTGTAAATTTTGGTCAATAAATGCGGGTGATTTTCAAATTATAAAGGTAATTTTTTTTATTTTTATTTGTTGAATATCGCTCCCGGACAAACGCTTAGTAAGTTAAACACAAATACCTAGAGTGTGTTTGATTGCTATGGAAAATATATCATAGAAAAAGAAAATATTTTCCTTGTTTTGAGGAAAACAAAAACCTTCTCCTTTCAGAGAAAATGTTTTCCTTAAAAACAAGGAAAATTAGGCATATATTTAAAAGTTGGAAAATATTTTCTATGGAAAAAAATAACAATCAAACACTTCAAAGTAAGAATTTGGATGAAAAACTGACATTTTCTATGGAATAAGTTGCGTCCAACCTAGAGTTTCCCAACTTGTTCAAAAATTAGATCGAAACTAGCTAGTGTACTTTGAGTCGGTTCACATGTTGGTCCATCAATTATGGTGGATTGAATTTTTCAACCTAACAACCTATAAAGACTAGACCAATTGGCATTTTACTCGATTTATTAAAAAACTATATTGTTGCTAGTAAATTTTATTTGTAAATTTTTTATTCATATTTGAGTTTTGGTATTTGTACACCATAGTGTACAACCTCCTCACAATAGGTGATCTACATACAGAGTGTACCTGGTGTATAGTCCATCCCTATCAACAAGAATATTTAATTTTTCAATTATAGATTTAACACGATAGGTTAGCGCATCTTAGCTAGCTAGCCCACAATATTGACGGGTCTGGGAGGTTGGTCCGGTCCACATACTTTGAAGATGAGCCCGGATCATATTTTTGGTGGGCTGGTTCAATCCCACTATGACCTGAGTTGGTCCTACATGCATTGGGTCGGTCCAAATCAGCCCATTCATTTTGACTTCCTTGTCGAAATGTTAACGAACCATTGCCATTCTTGATAACCCTTGTCCTAATTTTTAGATCTTGATTTTGTTAGGTCGAATTATTTATGTATACCACCCCTCAATATTTGCCGAGCTTCAATTTAGTTCATTAATTTTTTGGTAGTAAACCCTATTTTTTTTGAATAAGTAAAATAGTATGCTTTAATAAGACCATCATCGAAAACAACTTTTACGGGGCTTTGGTAATTACATATGTACCAGTATCTAAATTTAATTCTAATCATGTGGTCATATCGATTGGTATAATTGTATTAATCTTTACATTTGTTCAATACGTAATTAATAGGCAAGAAAGTATGTCATCTTCACATCGTATGACAATTCTCAAGGACATTCTATGAGATAAAAATGTATGTAATTCTACGTTAAATTTCATTGCGATGTATGTAATTCTTTTTTAAATTATAAGTTACTCATTTTTGACATGGGAGAAATAGAAGACGATGGTCACGTTCAAGCTAAAGTTGAATAAGAAGCTTAATATACACCATAGATACATAAATATCTAAATGCTCAATTGTGCAGATGATGGTGGAAATTTAAGGATGAATGTGTGTAATATAATTTTACAAAATGTAACATAGCATGTTATCAAATTTATTGTAAAAAAAGAATAAAAAAAAAGTTTAAAAAGTAATATGAAATTAGTGAAGTTTTTAAAGGTCTTTGTGGTTTGTTCCCTTCAGCGAAGATGTACTTTTCTCTACTCATGCTCGGATACAGTACTGGGCCTAATTAACCATATGCTGATGTGCACCACTGAAATTGGGCCCAAAAGAATTTGATTTGATAGAGAGCCTTGAGCAGAAAATTTAAGGCCCAGATGAAATTGACCCAAAATTAATTTACTTTCAGAGAAAACTACCTATAATCCTTCTTTTTAAATTTCAGTTTCAAAACTCAGGTTTTAATTATTCTTTTTCAGCATTCAGGTGATAATTATCATTATTTTTTTTTTAAAAAAAAGTACATAATCCATTAACATAATACCCCTCCAATCCGTCAAAATATCTCTCTCTAAATTCCCCAATGCACCATGCCAAATACCCACCCTAATCTAGCATAATCTCTCCATCTTCACCCCCAATAAAGCATCTCAGATAGGGTTGGGGACATGGTTTGGACACAGGTGCTGCGTGTCAGCATCCGTTTGGTTCTTTTTTCTTTTTAACTGCCCAATCGTTACGCAACACGTGTCCCCCTTTAACCCTGTCACCGACCATGTTTTTGTAGCAAAACTCATTCACCCCCACTCCCATATCTCATTCCTCCACCGGCATCCCTATTGTCCACAACGTCATCCCCACCTTTGATGTCATTACTCTTCAAAGCAAATGAATAGGGATCAAAATAAATGTTCTTCGAAGTTTCCTTCGTGACTAGTCGGTCAATAATTGAAAATAAAGAAGAAGTATAACGTGGCAAATCTAGATTGGGTGCTGATGTTGACGCTATCACCTTCGATGAAGCCATTTGAGCTGATTTTCTCAGAATTCGTTTAGATTTTTCTCTAAAAAATTTCTGGAATTGAATCGAAAATTGAAATCTTCTTATCATTGAGCAATCACAACTTAAGATACTGTGATGGTCGGAGTTGGTTTGAAGATGGCGGCGACGACGACGACTACGGTCGGTACAATTGGTTTGGTTTGTTGGTGAGATAGGCGATAGAAAGACTAGGTCTGAATAAAGAAATGTATGAGTTTGTCTAAGATGATTCATTATCACATAGTGGGCAAACAATTCATTGCGCAAGTCTTTTTAGATCCTATCGGATACAAATGGGATATTGAAAGGCAAAACGATTTTGCCTGAAGCTTTAGATTGAGAATTCTCTTAAAAGATGAATTTGCAAGTCTACTCCTGTGGTTATGGTTGTTAGTGACTGAAATGGTTGTGAATCAACTTGTCTGGTATGATGCTCCAGCTGCTCCAAAAATAAATTGCTACGGGTGGCACCTGCAAAAAGAGGTTGGGGCTTTCT
>CAIGRO010151179.1:0-10999 GCA_903798355.1 Fraxinus baroniana | reverse complement strand
GTATATAGACATCGATTGGGACATAGTCCGGTCTAAAATATTTTCGGTTCATAGTAGTTTGCTTTGTCGGGTTCTCTCACTGAAAAGGGGTCCAACTTGGGGGAAGGGGCATGGCTAGGTAAAAAATTCTACTGTGATGATAATGTATTGAATGTCGAGTGAAATGCAAGTGCATCAAGTCTTTGAAATCCTAAAATGACTTGAATTAAGTTTACGTTTGGCCCCCCATTTTTTCAAAAACTCATTTCCAACTACGTATTCTTCTATAAAAGCATGTTTAAGCCCCATTTTTAGAGAAGATGCATTCTTGGATTTGCTTGATTTGAAGACGGTTTTGATCTTCTTCATGTTTGTCAAAGTTGGAGTTGAAAGAATTTCTTCAACACTTTGTAGTTTTTCTCTTACCCTTTTTCTCCTCTCTGTAATGAACCCTTGACCCTATTTATAAGGAAAATTCGTGGCCAATTTTGGTAATCTCCCAATTAAGTCAATTAAACTGATTATAATTGAATAATTGTGGATTTATTAAAAAGTAGGGTGTGCTTTTAAGATTTTACGGGCTCAGTAGGTTTTAGTTTAATCGAGCTAATTATTTAAATCGACTCAATCTATTATTTGTCATTTTATTTATTTATTTATTTTTTTATGTCTACAATATATTTTGAAAAATAAAGAGGATCAAACAAGTGCTAAAATAATATTACATATAAATTCAAAATTTTTATTTATTTTTTAACCACACATTTTTTAACAAAATATTGTTCAGAAATTCATTTTGGGCCAAAAATAAGTCTCAAACTAAGAGCTAAGTTTAACGTTTGAAGTTTAAACCCGCAAACCTCTGATAAAATATGTAGGACCCACCAATTTTGAGATATATCTTCTGTCCATTGATAATCAGCCGCGTGTCAAAAACAATATCCATGAATTCCATTGAAGTGTCTTAACTTGCCACGAAGAATTTTACATTTTCTGCTTCAGCACAGCCCACGTCGCCAAAATTTTGATGCAGTTCAAAATGGAAACTATAACAACCTTCGATCACACGACTCTAAATCTCAGCCGGTAATTTTGTTGAAAAATGCTTGTGGATAGGGAAATTCGAGTAGTTCTTATATTTTTAAATATTTATGAAGTATCATTCTCTTTTTAGTTGAGAGATTTTTCGTTTTTCTGATCATTTGCCACCTGAATCTTGAATCGTCAGGCGGGAAGCTTCGAGTCAACTCAGTTAACTCAGGTTGCGATCTATTTCACTGCACTCAGGTACCTGATTTTTCGTATTCGATCTTTAGTATTTTCGGGGTGGGGGGGAGGGTACGCATGCCAATTATATGTAACTGCAAGTCTGCATCAAGATTATTTGAGGTGAAAGGCTGTGTCAAGTATACCCTTTACATTTGTTGACAAAAAAGCTTAATTTACTGGGGTATGTGAATATTGGAAGGGGATTTTTGTATGTACGAGGAACTTTTGTAGATCAAATCGAATAATATAAAAGTGTACCAAATAATCCTTTGGTGTTTGAAACTTTCCTTACGAATAATTTCATATTGTAGGATTGTAACATTGTTCGATCCTCTGATTCTACAATTTGCCATGGGAGTTGTGACTGTTCCTAGTTCTGCTGCGAGAAGTCCTCTGGGATTGAGCACAAGATGTTCAACTCGTGTATCTGCGGTTAGAAGGCCAGTAATATTATTGGTCAAAAAAGATAATAAAACAAAGAAACCTGGTTTTGTTGCACCTCGAGAATCTAAATCTTTAGCTGTCGAAACAGCTAAAGAAAATGAAAAGAGGATAAGAGCTGTAAGGCGAGTGCACGCTGTGTCAACCGATGAAGCCTCTCCAAGTGGTTTAGAACTGGATTACAATGTAGCTGCTGCCACACTAGAATACATATACAAACGGAGTCCAACAGCAGCTGTATACGATATGGAAGTTAAGGATCGTATGGTAAAGAGAAGGCGGCAGAGGGTGAAGAGGGTAGGAGAAGCCGAGGAGGAGGGTGAAAAGGGAACTAATGATACTGTTGTGAGGAGTCGGAGGAAGAAGGAGAAAAGACTGAGTCTTGAGAAGAGGATTGCTCTGGGAATGAAGAAAGAAGGTGAAGGAATTGCATCATCCCGGGAAAGAAAACGCAGCATGAATTATGAAGATGAAAAGATAGGTAGGCTTGTTAGAGAGTATTCTGTTTCTACTGATTTAGTCAGCCTAGATTGGAAGAAAATGAAGATCCCATCTGTTCTTCCTTCTTCTGAACATGCCTGGCTGTTCAAACTGATGCAATCTATGAAGGTGAGTTCATCCCCCCCCCCCCGATCAAATGCACAAAATCCCCCCCCCCCCCCCCCCACCCCACGATCAAATGCACAAAAGGCATGTTTCACACGCAGTACTTAGACTTGACATTGTATATTCCTTTTCATCTAGAATATTGTCTAGAGCTATATAGTCGATCATGCCAAACAAGCCAAATGAAGTATTTGAAAAAAAATAGAACTAAAAAGAAAGCAAAACTCAGAAATGTTGTGTTTTCTTTGTTTGACGCGAATCTCGATACTTGCTTTTTCTTCTAAACTTAAGCTTTCGTTTAGGGAATCCTTCAAGTCAAGGATAATTTAGAAAATGATTTGGGAAGAAANGTAGAGCTGCCAGAAACAAGTTGATCAAGGTAATTATGTTTTTCAACATCAGCGCCATTTTTGTGAAATTTTCAGTGAACTATTGGCAATCTATCATATCCCAGGCTAGAATATGTGAATAAACTTCTTTTTCTGTTTACGTCTTCAAAATTCATCATTTTTCATGACAACACCACATATATAAGACATTCTTGAAGGTTGTCAGGACTCAGGAATTTCCTTGAACCTCCTATTTAGAAAAGTTACAGGGAATTGACATTGTCTTAGTGATACAATATGAAAGCAGAAATTATATTTGAGTGGGGTAATTGAAGGCAAAATCTGAACCCAGAAACCAATTGCTAGTAACCCAATCAAATCCAGCTTGTGTAAACTATTCTACTGCACGAGGCTTAAACTTCAGAAACAAAGCTAACCAAAGACAATTATGTTTCTGATTGGCTACAGCACAACCTCCGGCTTGTTTTGTTTGTGATAAACAAATACTTTCAAGATTTTGCAATTGGTCCAAAATTCCCAGACATCTGTCAAGCCGGAGTGAAGGGTCTAATAACAGCTATTGATCGTTTCGAGCCAAGAAGAAAATTCCGTCTATCAACATATGGCCTCTTTTGGATCAGGCATGCCATTATACGTTCTATGACACTTTCAAGCTTTACCAAAGTCTCCTTCGGCCTTGAGTCGGTAAGCTTATCCTGATTCTCTAAACATTTTCTTGTCTTTTTTGACATAGGTCATGAATGAACTTCGTATTTTTCTTCCTACAAGCAAGAAACTTGCTGCTTTTGTTGTAAAAAGACATTAATTGACTCCTTTTTTCCATTTAATTACAGTCTTGATGTATTAATTTGGACTTTAAAACTGATTCATATACACGAGATTTTCAAATTCATGCAAGAATTCAATGAGTAGGATTTAGCTTGCAGGACACATCCATTAATGGATGAAATAGGATTTATCGGTGCATTCGGTAAGTGCTTCTTGACACCAGAGCAGTATAAAAGCTGAAGTATTTTCTTATGTAGGTCAGAGTAGAAATCAAAAGGGCCAAGTTAGAGTTAATGTTTGAGCTGCAGAGATTGCCAACAGAGGAAGAAATTATAGAAAGAGTTGGTATCTCCACCGAAAGATATCATGAAGTAATGAGAGCATCAAAATCAGTATCTTCTCTTCATGCACGGCATGCAGTAACCCAAGAAGAGTTCATCAATGGAATTACTGATATTGATGGTGCTGAAGGAGACAAAAGAACGCAACCTGCTCTTCTCAGGCTTGCTCTGGATGATGTGGTAAGTTCCATTTTTATTTTATTTTTTATTTTTTTCGCACGAAATAAAATCATATCACACACACACACAAATACAAAAATACTAAACAACCGACAAAAGCAATTAACAACTGATGATTCACCTCCAGCAAACTTAAAATACACATTGTCAACCAATGTGAAAATAAATACAGAGGGTTAGGACTTACCTGAATACATCAGCTTGTGTCATTGTCATCGTCCTGATCTGATGAGATGGATTTGGGTTGGCTTTTTAACCACGTTTTTATTTGGACTGCATGTAGTACTTGTTGAACCACCTCATCAAAAAGCATATTTTTTAAAAAAGGGAGGAATATATTGATTTATATTTACATAGCATCCTCACGTGCAAGCTGGATTCATTTTTCATCAAAGACCTATCACGTGGAATTTTCATATTGAACTCAGTTATAACGTGTTTAACCACCTTATCTATAATTCAACGAGGTGGTTCAAAGGTACTGCACTGTTTTGTTTTGACATCAAAACCACTTAATTATGATGCATGTTAACTTGTGTTTGAAAGAAAGTAGGCCAGTGAATTATTATATACTGAATTAGTTAGATTGAAAGTGCCAGATTTGAACAATGAAAATGTACGGTGGTTGCCTTGAATTGATGAGATCATCTCGAATAAGAAACTATTCATTTTATCACTTTAATGGATTTTTTTAGTATGTAGGACTATACAAAATTAAGATAGACATTTAACAAAATTTGTCAGATGTCATATCCCCGATGCAGAACCGAGCGTAACATAAGCGGTGTCCATCAGACACTACATGATTTATACTGGCGCATGAAATACAAATATATTTAGCTAATTATTTATACATTTTAAAAACCTGTTTTTTCACATCCTTGCAGCTTGATTCTCTGAAACCTAAGGAGAGTTTGGTTATCAGACAAAGATATGGACTTGATGGCAAAGGGGACAGAACTCTTGGAGAAATTGCAGGCAATTTAAATATTTCAAGAGAAATGGTAAGAAAGCATGAAATGAAGGCTCTCATGAAGCTCAAGCATCCTGCTCGAGTCGATTATCTTCGCAGATACATTTCCAAATAATCAAACATACTTTCTTGTCATTAGTGAATACTAATTGTTGTATGACAAATCATTGTATCATAGTTAAACATTACGTGCAAATAAAATTCTGTTAACATGTATAATCCGCAGGTGTGTATATGGCATCCAGCCCTTTTTTCCTTTTCCCTTTTATTTGTAATATGAGGTTAAGAAAATAAAGTATACCTTTTATTAGGTTTTAGTTGTATTGGCAATTTTTTAGACAAAAGCATTATTGTAAAAGAATATGATTGTTACAAAATAGTTGTTAAAGTCAAGGAGTCTTTTGGAGAGTTAAATAGATGAATTAGGAGTCTTTGGGTTCGAGTATGGAATAAGAAGAAAGGCTCGTTGGATTTACGGTAGCGTGTCGCCTAGCTGATATTTCAATTTGGTCTAAGAAATACTTAGACGAGTGTAATTGGAATAAAAAAAGGGCTTCATGCTCTATTTATGGCCGTATCATCTAAAAAATTTAGGAGTGTGTTTATGTGTGAGGTTGCTAAATATATTTGGGATATTTTATAGACCACACATGAGAGAAGTTGGGCTGTTAAGAATTTTAAGTTACTAATGTTGACCACTAGGTTTGAAGAAATGAGGATGAAGGAAGATGAGACATTCGATGATTTTTATGCGAGCTTGAATGGCATAGTTAATTCTAATTTTAACCTAGGTGAGAGAATTCTTGAGTCTAAAATTGTCTGAAAAATCTTGAGATCATTACCTGAAAGATTTAGGCCTAAAATTACGGATATCGAGAAGAGCAAGGATCAAGATGCTGTTAAAATTGAAGAATTGGTTGGATCTCTTAAAAATTATGAACTCACTATATCTGAACCTAAGAAGAACAAGTTTATTGCCTTGAATACTGTTAGGGAAGAAGAATATGATTCTTCTGATTCGGAATCACTTAATGATGAGGAAATAGCCTATTTTGTTAAGAATTTTCAAAATAAATTTAGAAATAAGAAGAAAACTAAGGAGAGACATATAGGTGATTCCAGTAAATCTAGAAAGAGATCTAAATCTGTGAGATGTCATAAATGTTAAGGTTTTAGCCACTATAGAAATGAGTGCCCTAATGGTAAGAGAAATCAGGGTAAAGTTGTGATTGCAACTCTCACTGATAACGAGTCTAGTTCGGATAATCAAAGTGAGATATTTACACATGAAAAGAGTGGGGAGTTTATGGCCTTCACTACTAGGATTAAAAGTGATTCTCATAAGGAAAGTGACAAGATTGAGGAAGTAGATAGTGGTGAGATTCGAGGAAGATTCTGAAGATGAGGATGAGGTTCGTGAGACTTATTAAAAATTATTTGAAGAGAGTATAAGACTAAGAGGGTGAATAAAACTATGTTTAATAAGGTTAATGAACTTGAGGTTGTTAGAGAGAAATTTGTAGCTAGCCTTTCGAAGTTTACGTTATGCCTCAACAAATTAGAAACTGTAAATCGATCCCTAGAGTCTAATATTAAAGATCTTACAAGTGGACTCGAAAAGTCCTCTAGGAGAGTTAGTGAGCTGACCGTTGGGACTAGAAAATTAGAAGTATAGGTTAAGAACCTTTTGAGCGAACTTGAATATTCAAAGTCACAACTTCTTACTTTCTTTAGTAGATCTAAAAAAATTAGACAGTCTTTTGAGGCTAAATAAGCCTGTTAGGAACAAGGGAGGCCTAGGATATAATCAGACCGATCATAATATGGCTAGTACTTCCAAAACCATTTTTATCCCTACCACCTCCATCCTACGCATGTTCATAATCCTAAACTCAAGAATAAGGGTATCGCATGACAAAAGCCTACTATACAGCGTACGAACTACCAACTTAGGAATAGATATCAGCGACCACATAACTTTGGACCTAGGTTTATCCTTACCTATTTCAATTGTGCTAGTTGGGATATGTAAGGCCCTAGTGTCATAAATTCCTAAATATAAATACAAATTAGAATTTCACTGGAGTTAAAAATCATGATTTTGATGGCCAAATTGATTTCCTTACTAATCAAGTGAGTCATTTGGCCAAGTTTATGACAGTTAACTCGTGATAAGTATTCCACTAGTCAAGCTTGGGTGAAAAATAGTAATATGAAAAAAATTAGAAATTGATCACGGTGCTCTTAAAAGTAAGAATTTTTGTCTACTTAATTGATTGGGTACTTTTGATGCATGCTTATACTTATTAATTGTGATTCATTCACTAATGCATGCACCTTTTCTTTTTGTTCGATTTTACTTTTAGGTAGGTTGGTTTTAAAAAAGATTTGAAAAATTGAAAAAAAAAAAAATAGAGGGAAAATTCTTTACTACATCATGATAGATGATTTACTTAACATGCGTGTTGTGACTAAGTATGAATTTAATTGATGTGGTGTTGCATATTTATCATTACTCTGTTTAGGTTGATTTGGAGTACTTAGTATAAGTTTCTTCATGTATCATCTGCACTTTACACAATATGATCTTGTGAGTAAATCTAGACCGCGTGTGTGAATTTTTGGATGGTCGTCATATGTTGGTAAGGTGGCCTTGAACGTAGATCGACTTTAATTTAGTAGACCTAAACTCGAGTATATTCCCTTAAATAAAATAAAAATGTTTCATCTTATACTTTTTCTCGAAACCTATTTGACTCGAATAATTAAGCTTGAGGGTTTTCTCATAATCTGATGCCCTTCGTCAACTGATTTGGAGTTATCGGCCCAAGACTCATTACAAGGGTCATATTAGTCACTTAATGAAAAAGAGTCTACACATAAGATGTGAAAAATTAAAGAGAAAAATGATGAGTTTAAAAAGAAAAATATAAATTGTGTGAAAATGTATATATGCTCAAATTAGGGGAGGAGAAAATAAAAATATACATGAAAAATGAGTCATTTACAGAGTTAAATGTTTCAATGGCCACTGAACTTTGCACTACGTCACGAATTAGCCACCGAACTTCATCAAGCATCCCATTAGCCATTGAACTTTGCTCTGTCTTGCTCCATCACTCACCGGATAGAATCCATCAATAGAGAAAAATGATGTGGTCGGTTAAATGTGTCCACATAGGAAATTAAATACCAAGGTGCCCTCCATCTCACCCTCAAAATCATTTATAACACCTTATCACCGTTCAGGTGCTCTTCAATGAGCCTGTTTACCTAAATTACGACAAGATTTCAGGAGCAGAAGAATTGGAAGATTGGTATGTAGAAAACCACAGCTTACAACAATCCTCAAACTCGTTGCGGAAAATGGAGATGAAATGTTTGAAGCACTTAATCGAGATCTTTGGAAACACCAGTTAAAGCTTATCGCGATGAATTTTATGAGGAAGAAATTTGTTTGCTAAAAATTTATCAGATTTACAAAAGGATTTAAAAACTTGATTAGAATTACAACGGGTTCCGATTCTTGCAAAGAAAGCAGTTTTTGCCATTCAACTGTCGTTGTCATTGTTGTTCAATGAGGCTGTGCATGAATTTGTAATTTTTTCCTTTACGCGTGGCCAATTTTTTCTCAAAACTATTGTAACCAATCTTCGTAAAATGGGGAAAAAAGTAGCCAGGATTAGAAACAAAACTCAGTTCCAAATCTTTTTTTTTATAAGCTCATTGAACTACTTAGCCTCAACATCCTCCTCCGCATCCTTGTCGTAATACTGTCTTCTAGTTGGTTATCAGCCAAACACGCTTTACCCATTAGATTTAAACTCGCATTTCTCCCTGTGAAATCAAAACAACTTCAATTTGGGGAAAAATCTTAAATCTTGCAATAAAAATTCTGTCGCGCCCAAGATGAGATGAAGATGGAGATGATCCGTGATTTGTTGCAGACACCAAAGAAGTTGCTTAAGATGCAGAAGATTGTCTAGAATTTCACTCTTTTGAAATTGCATCGAGAAAGGAACACAATGTTTTTAGAAAATCTGCTACTGTGGAAGGAAGAGGATTTTGTTGGATTGGAAGAAGATGTTCAGAGAATTTGGGGCATAGGGTTACAAATGATTTTGAGGGTGAGACCTTAGCATTTAATTTCCTATGTGGACCCATTTAACCGTCCATGTCATTTTCCGTCATCCACGTAAACAGATCTACTGACAGATTCCATCCGGTGAGTGATGGAGTGAGACGGAGCAAAGTTCAATGGCTAATGGGATGCTTGATGAAGTTCGGTGGGTAAGTCGTGATGTAGTACAAAGTTCAGTGGCCATTGAAACATTTAACTCGTCATTTACATGTCCTAATTTGCATTATTGATTTGACTTTTATTAGTATGGGAATAAACTTATTTAACAGTGAGGTTTAGCATGCAATTTCTCACAAATTTAAGGTTTAGAGTCTTGGTCATAAGAAATTAGTGGCACTTAACACACATGAGTCATTTACACAATTTGCTTCATTTAGACTTCAAATGAGTATGTGGGAAAGTTTACTAATTATTGATTATGTTTGTGCATGCTATCAACTGCATCTTTGAGTTCTTATATAGTGTTATTACCTTCGTCATTTGTGACAAAAATGGGGAGAGATGATGAGATGCATTTAAATTTTATTTTATTTTGTAGTAATGGGAGATTTTTTTCATTTAAATTTTATTTTATGTTTCAGTAAGGGAAAGATTTTTATTTTTTTGAATGGGAGATGATTTTTTGAATGCTTAGCTTTTTTGAGTTTTGATATTTTGTAATATTAGTTTTTCAATTTGTGTTTTGATTAACATTAGTATTATTTCTTAATCTAACTAGCATATGATGGTCTGTTTCAATTATTATATTTCATGTATCACATGCTTTTACACTTAGTATTTGAGTTATTGGTTTTAGGAAACATGTTTCAAGAAATGCAAGAGACGGACATTCAATTTGAGTTTGGGTAGATTAATTTTGTTTTTACATCATTGACTTATAGTGTATAGTTTTGTCACGGAATGCCAAAAGAGATATTGTTAGGTTTTAGTTGTATTGACATTTTTTAAATAAAAGGATTATTGTCAAAGAATATGATTATTATAAAAGAGTTGTAAAAGTCAAAGAGTCTTTTGGAGGATTGTATAGATAAATTAGGAGTCTCTGGATTCAAGTATGGAATAAGAAAAAAGAGTCGTTGGATTTACTCTAGCATATCGCTTAGTCGATACTTGAGCGTCTAAGTAGAATCATTGTCTTCCGCTATCGACCGGCTCTCGTTCGAGCAAAGATATTTTCCAAGAAACCACAGTTTACGTTTTTCAAAAGTTTTATCTATCATAAACTACATAAACTCCTCCTATTATGACATGAATATAATTTTTCTACAATTATATGTTCAATAGTTGTATGAGTTTTGTGGCTTATTTTACCTTCGAAAGATAAAAATAAGTTAGACATAGTGTCAATTGTCATAAAATCCAGTAGGAAATAGAAATAGTACGTCTTTTATCATCAAATTTTTATAAAACTTGCATTTAACTATAATCTTGCATTTATTTTAGTTAAATTAGGTATTACATTCGTAAGTAGAATATTTAATATATAGGAAAAATCACAAATTTCAACTGTTTCAATTAAGGCTAACTTAATTTGAACTTTAACTAATACAATGTTTGCGGGAACAATACTTTGACTCAAAATCCATTTTACAACTTATTAATGAACCGTACACTTACGCTAATTCAAACGAATAATATTTTTGTGACAAAAGGCAAGATTGGGTGAAAACAAAGATGAAAATTCTAAAGAGAATGGGTCTAATATAGTTAGTAATTTTGAGAAAATTGATCGATACAAAAGGTATGGAAAAAACGAATAATAAGCAAAATAGCCTACTAAAAAAGGAGTTTGTTCTGACCCAATTGAATTGAGTTAAGAAAGACGCCAATGGTCCGTTTGATTGCAAATGTGGAATTTGTAAAAATATCGTTTCAATTTTGAATACTGGATTTATACGTGGATACCAGATTTACACACTAAATACCCGATTTACAAAATATATATTTTATA
>CAIGRO010151169.1:0-10292 GCA_903798355.1 Fraxinus baroniana | reverse complement strand
CCTTAACAATTAATAATCACTTTTAAGTTTTAACAAATATTTAATAACTAAGTCGGCATAAGCAACAGTACCCAAAAAAATAGGCTATATATATATATATATTATTATTTTTTCTTTTTTACTTTTCAATATTTATTCGAGTGTTCGCATGTTTCTATTTGAAGTATATAGTCATAGTATTTATAGAATACTTGGACACACTATTTGAGTGTACACAGGATAAGAATAAAAATGCTAATGTGGCGTAATAGTTACTTGCTTTGTTACCATCTGCATTGAATAAAACAAAAATATTTAATTAGTGAAAATTGAAATTGTATTTACTTTGTTTAAAATGTTATTATTTTGTTTAATAATAGAAAAGAAATCGGAATATTTTTTTGTATTTTTATGAAGTGTTTAAAATGCGTTGGTAGTCTAAAAAAATTTACGGAGCTAGATATGATGAAGTGAAGAACGGGTTCGCGAAAATGTAATAAATTTTTCATAAAAGGAATAAATAATAAATGTAATAAGAATTTATAATTTATTTAACTAAATGAAGATGTAGTGATGAGGACTTTATAACTTGTAATATTTGAATTCATATATGGTTTTGTGTATTGAAGTTATGTGGATTAAAATGAGAAGAAAATTAAGGTAATTGAACTAAAAAATAATATGAAAGTTATTAATAAGTTTACTTAACAATTAATCATGTTGGTATATTAAATTATTAGTAAATGAGTCGTGAAGTTCAATTGTTGAAAAGTATTAATAGCCATGTGTCGTTCGAAAATATCTATTGTGAGAAGGAAAGTTAGTATGTTGTAAAAAATATCTACTATTAAATATATATAAAGTTATAAAACAAGAATTAAAGATGAAGTTTTGTGATGAAGGGGTTGTATGTGAAGTAAAAAGTATTAATTGGGCATGGGGCAATTCAAAAAAAAAAAATATCTTTGTTATACTTTGGTAGAAAATATATGTTATCAAATATTTATTAAATATGTATAAAGTTGTAAAACAAGAATTATATAGGGAAGATTAGGCCCCATACGGTAAAAAGGAAACTAATTAGAAAAATACACTTAAAATCTAATTATTTCTTTAATCACCGTATAGATTACGCTCTTGATGGGCTTAAATTCATCTAAAACACAGGCAGACAATCCCTATTTGATTTTTCATCTTCTAATTCTAATTTTTTACATTTGTTTCTAAATTGATTTACACTACCCACCCCTCACCATTGTTTTATCTGGTGCCCCATTCCATAAAGCTCAGAGCTTGCATCGCCATTGACTTCTCGTCAAACTCTTCCATCGAACAAGGTGGTGTTGTGGAGCTACTACTTCAAGTCAAAGACCTTTCCACTGTAATTGTCAACTCCAAACAACCAATTCTCAAATTCATCCAAAACACAGGCGGACCAACCAGCTTCGATTTTTCAAAGAGATTTTTGGTTCTGATAGAAATAAAATTTTCTAGACTGATAGCTTGAAGAGCGCCCTATTTACGGCATTATATGATCTTCTCGTTACATTAATACGATATATTTTCATGATTGTCCATGGAGAACGGGGAGGTTCTATACTGAGAAAAAATATTTTGGCAGATATACTGCAAATATGTTCTACATCTTTTCAATTGAACGATCCAAATCAGGTCACCAGTACACCATATTGTTTTTAATTTTTTTTAATTTGTCTTAATTCCATGTTTGTTTGACTATTTTTGTTTTTGTTTTTTTTTTTTTCGTTTTGATTGTTTTCAGATTGATATCTTTGGGTTCCTTTATATGAGTGGCTTCTATTGTCAATTTGGTTTGCAGAGTGAAATCGGAGAAAAATTGCCAAATTTGCAATTTGGCTTGGGGATGTTCTTGTTCATAGTTATACTTGAAGATTTTGTTCATGGAATAGTTGGATTTTGGTCATTCGTGTAAATATGGTGGAAAGAATTATTCCATCTGTACATCATTGTTTATATTATATATGACAATCCCTATGTGTGTCGAAATCTGACACGAATAAAAACCTACATATAAAGTTGAATTTACTGCTGTTCATAAATTAGATATATGAATTAGATATTATAGAGTCGTTTGCTGATTAAAACCTACATATGAAGTTGAATTGGTTGTTCATAGATAATTTGGCTCGTTTATATCTATCTACCTTTGATGATTTTAATTTGTTCAACTTTTTCCCTTTGAAATCATGATGTGTTCGACTTTTTTCCCTTTGTAAGNTTAAAACCTACATATGAAGTTGAATTGGTTGTTCATAGATAATTTGGCTCGTTTATATCTATCTACCTTTGATGATTTTAATTTGTTCAACTTTTTCCCTTTGAAATCATGATGTGTTCGACTTTTTTCCCTTTGTAAGCATTGCTTGTTCTTGTTGGTGTGCTTGAAGCTTATGATGAACTATAGAAATAAATGATGTTGAATGCAATTGTGTTTGCATCTACGACATGAAAAATGAAAGAATTGTTAGTGTGAAACTTGACTTGGGCGAGGAAAAAGAATTGGGGAAGTGAAGAATTGGGTTTGTGCTAGGTAGGCAGAGTGAAGATTATATACGTTGTTTTGTATTGGGTTCTTTGATTGCATTGAGATTGAGATTGAGATGCCTTAAAACATCTATCATATTATGTGTTTGCCACTTTTTTAATTTTTGTCAATGTTCGTCACTTTTTTTAATTTTTGTCACTTTTTTAATGTTTGTTACTTTTTTTGAATTTTTCTCACTTTTTTCTTTAATATATGTCACTTTCTTAAAATTTATATCACTTTTTGAATGACAAACATCATTTTTAATAAAAATTGTATATCGCATTTTAATAAAAGTAACATTTTTTTTAATAAAAAAAAGTGATATAATGTCACTTTTTTTAGTGACACACAATGTCAATTTGGTGGGGGTCACTTTTTTTAGTGTTTATAACTTTTTTCAGTCACTTTCTTAATTTTTATCACTTTTTTAGTGACAAGCATCAATTTTAAATAAAAGTGACTTTACATGTCATTTTTAATAAAAAAAAAGTGAAATTTAACTTTAAAAGTGACAATAATTCACTTTTTCATTGTCAATTTTTTTTTTTTACATAATCAGCATGTGGATTGGCCTGAATGTGAAAATATGATTACTGGTGTTACACAAATGGATGGTTCTATTTTGATATTTGTCACCTTTTTTTTATAGTTTTGTCACTTTTTTAAAAAAAAAATAAAAAAGAAACAATTTTTATAAAAAAAAAAAGTGACATTGTGTCACTTTTTTTTTATTTTACACGGCATTTTTTACTTCCTAAAAACTTTTTATATGATTTTTCAAAGCATTTCTAATTTTAAAAATATTTTTGGAAGTACCCAATTATATATGTATGGAGTGAAGTTTTGTTTTTTAGTGGGGATTGACTCCTTTTGTTTTGCTGTTTCCTTACATCTCATATTTAACAAATATAAAAATTATAAATATTAATGTGAGTGTTTTGGAAAATTACTATGATTTGTAAACGAACGTGAACCATTGTATTTTTTTTATCAATTTTTTTGAATTAAATTATTGAAAGTTGAAATTGTATTTAATTTGTTTAAAATGTAAGTAAATATTATTGCCTAAATGTAATTAAGTAGAATAATGAAATTTAAACCGGCACTATAAAAGGTTTTAACATGGTGAGAATGTTTAATTTTTAACTAAAGAAGATAACAAATAAATGAGTAATTTTAAAAATACAAAAGAATTTTTTTTTTTTTTTTTTGGTTATAAAATTACAGAGCTATCCATGCAGCGTGGACTTCGGTCTCCTGGCATTACGTGGAGTGGGCCTTTGAGCATCGCGGAGTGGCTTTTCATGCTACGTGGAGGACACTCCACGTATGGGAGTCTCAGCGCTGCACAGAGACCAGTGTTTGCGCCGTGCGGACCCTCCGGTCCGCACTGCTCGAATTGCATTTTTTTTTGTTTTATTATTTTTTTAACCCACCCCGTGTGTTATGTACTGTTTGTATTTATATTAAAATATGTTGAAATTTAAGTTAGATTTGCTTATCAATAAATTATATTATTAATATACATTATACATATGAATAGGTGTCTGTTGGAGAAAAACTATTAACTTACAACAAACACGACTCTTCAATAGGTACACGAAAATCAAGATTCTCTTTTTTCGAAACGACAAATCATTTACATAACAACAATACAAATAAATAAATTATGAAAAAATATTTTCTTTCCAAACTAATGGTTTTCTGCTACAAATGAAATTGTTAAAGATAAACATTTTGCTAAATTCAGGTTATAACTTGTTTGTAATATCAAATAAATAACATTCATTCTTCATCTACTTTAATCGAGATAGAAAAAAGGAACTTGGTATTATTAAGCCTTATCAGAGCTATATTTCTTTTTGAAATAAAAGGCTTAACTTTTCGTTTAGAACAACAGAAGCCTTTACTTTTTTTTTTAATAAAAAACTGTGCACCACAATATTTACTATCATTACATGTTGGTAATATATATGAAGTACTTGGTACATTTAATAGGTTCGAACTTTCTTCTAATTTGGAATTGAGACCATCAACTGTTCTTTAGTTTGACGTTGAACCTTCAGAATCATGATGTATGGTAGATTCGTACATTTCAACAAGACGTAAGGTATTCTCTCCATATGACATGCGTACTATTCTTTTTTCGAAGATCATTGCGCTCAATTACCAATCGATTGCATCGTTCGCTTTCTCTTTGATTAGGTTGTTGATGAATATGTTAGTAGTTTGAGAGGTAGCTTGAAGGTTAGCTAAATCAATATCTTCATCACCAGATAGTACAAAAACATACATCACTACACTAACATGTTTTGTAGAATAGTTGAACCCCAATTGTAGATGTAGAAAGTAAAAGTATTAGAAAGAACTAATCTTACATGTGTTAAAACATATATACAATAAAACTAAAGTTTACAATATAAAAATTTGTGAGCAATGGCTGAAGATATACTTTAAAAGGAAAAATAGTGTTCATAAACAAAACAACAAACGCTCAAGAACCAACAACTTATTACAAATTTTACAAGTTACTATAAATAAATAACCAAAATAAATGTACTACATAAACCTACAAATAGAAACCTGGATAATTCAATTGGAGGAACTTAGGACATTCTGGAAAATCGAGAGAAAAGGTTGAAAGGAAGTTGAATGAAAAGAATGTGTGAATGAAAAGAGAGAGAGCAAAATACCTTTTACATTATGCTTTTGCTTCTTCTTTGTGAAACGAGAAAATACCTTAGAAATTGAACATTGTTAATTTCATGTTGGGGTCGACGGCCGAAATAGGTTGGAGCAACTTGATTCAAGCGGAGGAAGGAGGAGGCCAAAATCACTCCTATGCGACCGCATAATAGTCCATTGCATGCGGTCGCATGCACCCTTACCAAAACCAAGCATGTGTGTTTTGAATGTTCTATGCAACCACATAGAAATATACTATGCGACTGCATAGTTCATTCGGGCAACGAGAATTTTATATTTTTGGAAACTTCGCAATCTTTGAATTATTATGTACGACTTTTAGGCTTAGTATACATAGGAAATTCCATTTCATTGTATTTTAACACAAAATTATTAAGAATTAATCGAGAGACTATTTTGCTTTCAACCTTTGTTCTTCGTTGGACAAATAAAAAACTTATCAAGAACTTTCTTGTGGCGTTCAAATCAACCAGACAAGGTTTTTAATTAATCATTCCAAAACGTCAACATACGTTCGTGTTGTATTGGTTATTTTGATTCGTTAATTGTTGAATCAAATCCAAACTTTGGTTCTTTGGCTTGTTTGGGTTCGATTTTAATTCTGTTGTGGATTTCGTAGTTCTTCGCTATGCGGGCTCACATCGAGTTGGTAATAGAGCCTAGGCTCCAAAATCAAAGGTTATATCTTTTTCCTTTTTCGTTTGAGTCTTTATTTTCCCGTTTTCTTTCATTCATTTAATTGAGTTTTTGATTTGTAATCTCTCCGTCAAATTTCAAAAGTTGTTCTTGAACTCATTTTGTGTCCACATCAACTTATGTTTTCTTTTTCGGTTTCATAGTTGAGTTTCGAGTCCAAAAAAAAAGTCAAAATTTTTTTTCTTTCGAAAATTCAGAAAGTTCTATGAATGGTGAAAAAAGAGAGAGAGTATTTGTTATTATTTATCTCGAAATACCAGCCAATTACGAAATCTCTAGTGTCCAATTCAAGAACTACTTTTTGAAATCAAAAACTCTATCACAATTTCCAATTCAATTCTAGTTGTTCTTTCTTGAGTCTTTAAATTCTCCAAAAAGAAAATCTCACTCAAAATCTCGGTTTGAATTCTACGAGAATAATTCCGGTAGAGTTTTAATTTCTCCTTTGAAAGCACTTGTTCGAAAGTATTGGGTGGTGAATCAATAGAGGGAAAAAGCCAAATTGAGTGATATACGAGTGCACATTTGTGAGGTAGAAATAAATTTAGGTTTAGGATATCTGACAAGGACGGATCAATACCAAGCAGAGACAACAATCAAATCAACATGTCGGAGGAGATGATACGTAGGTTTGAGAGGTTGTTCGAAGATGTGAGGGATATATTGCGTAGACAAGATACGGAGCTTGCCAATTTGCACAGGGGAGTTCCAAATATACGAAGACGGGGTAGGCGAGAGCCTATGATGGAGGTATGTGAAGAGTATGAATATGGGAGTGACGTGGATGAAGATGCAGTAATCGAGGCTGAAATATGTAGGATGAGAAATAAAGGAGCTGGCTTGAACAAAGGGGTATAAACTTAATTGGAGATAAGGTGGATGCGAATATGGGCAATATTAAAATGTCAATTCCACCATTTAAAGGAATGAGTGATCAAGAAACAAACTTGGAGTGGGAAAAGAAGGTT
This sequence comes from Fraxinus baroniana, assembly GCA_903798355.1. Taxonomy (NCBI): domain Eukaryota; kingdom Viridiplantae; phylum Streptophyta; class Magnoliopsida; order Lamiales; family Oleaceae; genus Fraxinus; species Fraxinus baroniana. The sequence goes on along the minus strand of CAIGRO010151169.1, from coordinate 3,377 downwards.
GAATTAATATTTGACTGCCACAATTATTCAAAGGAGAAGAAGGAGAAGATATATGTCCTTGAATTCATCGAATATACAATCACTTTGTGGGATCAAGTGGTGACAACGAGAAAGAGAAATAGGGAACGGTCGATCAGTACATGAGAGGACTTGAAAGCTATCATGTGGAAGAGTTCGTACCTAATCACTACTATCGAGAGCTTTATCAAAAACTAATTGTACCAAGGATTGAAGAGTGTGGAGGACTATCACAAAAAGATGAAGTTGTTGATGATTAGGGCGGATGTGAAAGAGGATCGGGAGGCCATCATGGCCAGGTTTTTGAATGACTGAATAGGGATATAGCTGAAGTGGTAGAGCTGCAATATTATGTAGAGTTGGAAGACATGCTATATGTAGCTATGAAGGTGGAAAGGTAATTGAAGAGAAAAGAGACAACAAGGTATTCATCGGGTGCTTCTAGCTCTAGCTTATCCTTGAAACCGAAGTGGGACATCAACAAAGGAGATGGGGCTGCTTCTAGGGAAAAAACTAAATTGCCAAAGGAAAAGGAGGAAAGTGCTAGCAAGAAAATGGAACGGCCATCAAGGAACGAGACATCAAACGCTTTAGGTGTTTGGGGTCGGGGCACATCGCTTCTTAATGTCCAAACAAAAGAGCGATGATTTTACGGGATAATGGAGAAGTGGTGAGTTAGGGTGATAGTGATAGCGATTATGAAGGCATGCTAGAACTGGAGGAAGCTAGTGATGAAGGCAGATTGGAATATGTTGTTGGCGAGTTATTGGTCACGAGGCGAGCTCTTAATACTCAAATCAAGGCGGATGACTTGGAGCAACAAAGAGAGGATATTTTCCATACAAGGTGCCACATCAATAATAAGGTATGTAGCATGATAATTGATGGTGGGAGTTGTACAAATGTAGCTAGCATTAGGCTGGTGAAAAAATTGGGGTTAACTATGCTTAAATGCCCAAAGCCCTATAGGTTGCAATGGTTGAATGAATGTGGGGGAAGTCAAGGTGAATAGAAGAGTGTTAGTAAATTTTTCAATTGGTAGTTATCATGATGAAATATTGTGTGACGTAGTACCAATGCATGTAGGTCATATATTGTTGGGAAAACCATGAAAATACGATAGGAAGGTGATCCATGATGAGTATAAAAATAGGTATAGCTTTGTCAAGGGCGGAAAATCTATTACACTTGCTCCATTAACTCTGGCACAAGTGTATGAGGACCAGATCAAACTGAAAAATGAGGAAGAAAAGAGTCGGAAAGAGTTAGAGGAAAAGAGAAAAAAATAATAAGCAAGAGAGAAAGCAGTGAGCTAACAAATAAGAGAGAAAATAGTTAGGTGGCTAAAAGAGGAAAAAAAGAGTCACATGAGAGAAAAGAAGAGGGTCTTTCGAGAGGAGAGAAAAGCTGAGAGCAAATTTCTTTGCAAAAGGGAGTGAGTTGAAAAGAGTGGTAGTGGAGAGACAACAAATGATTTTGTTGGTGTACAAAGAGTCACTCCTCAATTATAAGGAATCTAACACATCCATCTCTAGTTTGGCTATTTCTTTATTGCATGAATTTGAAGATGTATTTTTGGAGGACTTGCCTAGTGGATTGCCACTCATTCAAAGCATTGAACATCAAATTGACTTCGTACCCGACGTAGTCATTCCAAACCGGCCAATTTACCAAAGTAATCCCGATGAGACAAAGGAACTTCAAAGGCAAGTAGAGGAGTTAATGAGCAAGGGATATGTGAGAGAGAGTATGAGTCCATCTGTCGTGCTCGTACTATTAGTGATAAAGAAATATGGAACTTTGAGGATGTGTGTCGACTGCAGGGCTATCAACAATATAACGGTAAAGTATCGTCATCATATTTCTAAATTAGATGATATGTTGGATGAATTACAAGGATCATGCATATTTGGTAAAATTGAGTGTGATGCCTCAGGTATAGGTATTGGAGTTGTTTTAATGCAGAAACGAAGACCAATAGCTTACTTTAGTGAAAAGTTAAGTGGAGCAGCTCTCGATTATCCTATATATGATAATGAGTTGTATGCACTTGTTCGAGCCTTGGAAACATAGTAGCACTATCTGTGGCCAAAGGAGTTTGTGATTCACATCGACCATAAGTCCTTGAAGCATTTAAGGGGCCAAAGCAAGATAAACAAGAGATATGCAAGGTGGATGGAGTTCATTGAGATGTTTTCCTATGTTATCTGGTACAAGTAAGGTAAAAAAAAATGTGGTGGCAGATGCGTTGTCATGGAGGTATGTGCTTCTAACTTCTTTAAGTGCGAAGTTACTTAGGTTTGAATATAGTAAGGACGCGTATGTTGATGAGTTAGATTTTTCCAGCATATATAAATCATATAATAAAGGTGCGGTAGACAAATTCTTTAAGCACTTGTTTCGGGGAAAATAATCTATGTGTTCATAATTGTTCTATGCGTGAATTGTTAGTTAAAGAAGCACATTGTGGGGGATCAATGGGTCATTTCGGGGTTGCAAAAACCTTAGAGATGTTAAGGAAACATTTTTATTGGTCTAAAATGAGAATCGATGTAGAACAAACTTGTAAACGATGCACAACTTGTAAACATGCTAAGTCTAAGATTCTAACAATAGAAGAGTAGAAAGTAATTGTATTTTTCTAGCAATATATCCATATTACTTATGGAGTGATCGGCGTTCCTTTGCGTACTTTAATTGAAGATATTTAACTATATTACAACCTCAAATGTAGAAGTTATACACTTCCACGACTTAGTTGTAGAGAATATTTTATTTGTTGTCTCGTACATATAAAATAATTTTTCCACAAGCTCATTTTCAACTGCATATTCTCCCAATAAAATCATTTTGCACGTAAATTTAATTTTTTTAAAAATATTTTTCAATGTTTTGAAAATTGACTCGAGAATCAATTCCAAAAATTTTAAAGGTATTTTGTAGGGGAAATAACGTGGTAATTTCTAAAAGTTATCTTTATCACTTTCCCTTCCATAATTGAGCACTTATTTTACGTTTTTCTTCATTTTTTGTGCATATATGTTTGAAGGTGGAGGCAGAGGTGAAACACTTCGTGACATACTCAAAAAAGTGACAAACATTAAAAAATGTAACAAAAAACTGAAAAAAGTGACATAAATTTAAAAAAATAACAAAAATCTTTAAAAAATTGACAAACACTCAAAAAATGACAAAATACTCAAAAGACACGGTTTAACCACTTGAGAAAATGGTCAAGTCAAGAATTAACCCACCCCAAAAAGTGTCACTTTTTTATTAAACGTTACTTTTTAAAGTTAAGTGTCATTTTTTAATTAAAAATTGAACAAAGTTAGAAGTGACAGAAATTCCAAAAAAAA
>CAIGRO010151168.1:0-14110 GCA_903798355.1 Fraxinus baroniana | reverse complement strand
AATCTTATTAGACAATTTGTTATTTATATGTTTTTAAATTGTGTTATGTTAATTTGTAATAATTACGAATGATTATGTCATTAGTTATATTTATGTAGTGTGGCTGTAAATGTTAAAAAATTTAATTATGGTACGGAACCGAACAAAATCGAATCGAACCGAATCAAACCAAACTCGAACGGTTCCATAATTATATTTGGACCCGACGGTTTTATTTATCAAATACCAGAAAATTTTGGATTGGTTCGATTCTGAAGAGAATCGAACCAAACTGACCCAAGTTCAGTCCTAATCAAGTCGTTCAAGCATTGAGACAGAGTGAGCGAGCTAGTGTATTCCCAAGGTTAGAGTACATGGAAATTAATTTTGACTTATCTAAATATTTATGAGTCCATGTGGTATGACCGCATCCATTGCTCTTGATATAAAACCCTTGAAGAAAGGTGAAATAATAAACCTTCAGACTAGGAGTCTGGCAATGAGCACAGTCCGGATTTCAGACAACAATTTAGTTTGCTACATAAAAGTACACACACACACACATTACAAGCATTAAAACTAGAAATTAGCATTTGAAAATAAAATATTACAAAAACATGCAAACTTCACCATTCTTCAAGTTAAAGATGAAAAGGACACTATGAGAAATAACGATGAAGTCATGTATACATGAGTATATTTTTCACTTAAATTACTAGGAAGCATATGAAAATTATTCGCAATTTATAAAATCTATGACAAGTAAATTTCCTATAATACCAGTCTATTCGTTTCTTTTTTAATAATGTTCACGATTTGATTTGATTCAGTTAAGCCTTTGTTTGAGCTCCATTATTTGAAAAAAAAAAAAAATTGATTTTGGAATAGTATTTTGAAGAATATGTGGTTAAAAAGTAATAAGAATTTTGAGTTTGTGTCATATTATTTGATTGAGAGAATGTGAGATTGATAAGATGTGTCATACTAACTGGCATCGACATTTTCGCACAAATTTCTCATCAAAAAGATCGTCAGGAAACTCCAACACTTCTTCCAATAACGTCTCCTTTAAAAATAAGATGGCCACGACAGTTTTTTTTTTTTTTTTTGATATGAAAAGAACTTTCATTAAACAAACGGATATACCGATTAGAGACGATTATCAAGCCAGATAACTTGAGAAACACAGTCTAGAATACTATCCAACCAAACACAAATATCATCTACCACTTTAGCATGCCTAGCTAGCTTATGAGCCACCATATTACTTTCCCTGTAAATATGGGAAAATCTGCAGTTAACTTAGATAGAAGTCCATACAATTTGAATTAGTGATGATACTTATCAAGTATGAAAGTTAAAGGAGAAACTTCACCACATCATTTGATTGCATATGGCTATGGATTATGCAACAACATGAAATCAATTTTTCGTATATATAATCACAAATAATTATTAGATACCTTCTTTTTCCTTATAGTATTACAAAGTTCCGATTATATCAAAACTAGATAACGCTTAAAGCAACACTTGCCCCCCAATAGTGTGATAGATTTCAACATTGTATATATTTGCTATCATTCTCATTAATACTAGCTTTCAAGACAAAAATGTTGACCAAATATTAATATTACTAATTGGTATAAAGTTTTAGTTCATAAACAAGGTTCCTCATCTACTCAAAATTAATGTAACTAGTGATCTTGTGAGATTAATAGTAAATTAAATCTTATATGCATGGTGTTGGATTTTGATACCCAATAAATCCTGGGCAATAATGTTAAACCGGTTTTTTGGAATTATACTTCATAAACTTCAGCCGATGAGTGAAGTGAAATGTCAATATCACAATCGAACAAACCAATCCTACAACCTATTTGGATCATTTGAAGTAACATAATTTAATTAGTGTTACTCATTGATCGACCCATTATCTTGGACGATTTTTTTGGTTGACAGCCCATTTATACTACCTCATGGGCCTTACTCCTCTAACTTAAAGCCCATACCTAACTTACCCTTTATATTAGCAGCCCCATTACTGTTGATGAGTAGTGTGAATGTTGTGGGCAGCCGTGTAGATTGAGAGAAAGGAGTGTTCTTTGGCTTTGTGCTATCTTTTTCTCCTTTCCTCTTAGCCTTTGTGGCTGATTTTTTAGCCCCTGATAATATTCACACTCAGCCCTTTGTCGGAAACTTGGAGCAACCGATTTTAGGAAGAAAGCTTTGGGTTTTGGTTGATGATTGTGGTGGTCGATTGGTGCAAACTGAGCCCAGAAATTTGAAGTTTGGAGTCCCAATATGCAATATTTGGTATCAGAGCAAGGTTGTTGGTGGATTTCCAGCCAAAAATCGACCAGAAATCGCCTAGAATTGTAGCCAAGTCGAAGCAGGAAAATCTGTCCATTTTTTAAGTTTTTAACCGAACCTGAAAACTTGATTTTCGGCCAAACTAGTTGCCCTTTGAAGAATCTAACACCACAGGAGGCTTCTGCAGGTGGAGGCTCTCCTGAGTCGACCACTCGTGGTAGTCAGCGACGGCGCGTAGGGTAGTTTTCGATGACGGTTCCTTCAGACAGAATCTTCATTTTGATTTCCTGAATGTACTAATATTATTGGTTTAGTGTTTCAGGTTACGCAGGAAAAGTTGGGCGATTTGTCCTTGGTGGATCGACGATCGAGGCCCCTAAAGCACTAAATTCACATCTCTCGTAATTTACAAACTCAGATATGTCTGCTATGGTAAATTGGCTTATCCCGTTTAAATCTCAGCGTTAGCGCGTCATAGTGTGGGGTGACATTAGGATTGAGGTTACCGTAAAGGGGTAACTATTGCTTGTACTAGAAATTAATTGCTCTATTTGAAGTGTTGGTTTTAACTGCAAGTTAATAATTGCTTCTGTGTTTAATTGCATGAGAATTTTGAATTTTTTTTATATACCTTCAAGTTGCATTGACTATTCAGTTAGAACTCTTAAACTTGACCCGTTTGAATATTCCCTGATTTGAGATCTTGGGTCTTACGAAATCCTAGGAATCTAGCACCGTGTATATTGTTGTCTTAGGATTACTTTGTGTGATCTATCATTGCATTTTTTGGCTGTTCTATTTTTTCAAAATGTCTTCACATTTTGAAATTGAAATTTTCAATGGGAAATGAGACTTTTCAATTTGGCAACAAAAGATGAATGGGATTTTGGTTCGACAAAAAGTTTTAAAGGCCATATATGACAAACTCCTGCAAATTTAACTGAAACACAAAAGGAAGAATATGATGAACTTGCTTACACTTCAATTAGCATACATATATCCGACACTGTTTTGAAAAAAGTTAAAAAAACTTGATTCTACCAAAGAACTTTGACAAAAGTTGGAGGACTTATATTTGTTCAAATCTACTCTTAATAAGTTATACTTGCTCGAAAGATTTTTCGATTTGAAAATGGGTCCTNATAATCTGAATATTTTTAACAAGTTGGTTCAAGATATCGTTAATTGTGATGAGAAAGTGTCTGATACGAAAAGACCATTGTTTTGTTGAACTGTATGCCTGATTCATATAGAGAGGTTAAGAATGCAATTAAGTATGGTAAAAACGCTTTAACATCCGAGATTGTCATAGATTCCCTTAGGAGTAAGGAGATGGAGATTAAGGCTGAAAAGAAGATAATAGAAGTGGTGAATTGCATATGATGAGGAGTATAATGAAATAAAAAAAATGAATTTGGGTAGAGTTCAAGAAAGTAGTGATTCGAGTAGTGACTTGAATGATGTTGGCAGTAAGAAGAATGGCAAAAGATGGGACAAGTCTAGTGGTAGACGATGTTACAGTTGCGATAAGGTTGGACACTTTATTAGGGATTGTCCCAAGAAGGAAAATGATAAGCAGAATGGTAAGATGAGATGTGAGGCGAATTTGGCAATAGGGTCGTTGAGTGATGACCGTGAGGTTTATTGAGTATAAACATAGTTACTGCATGTGCATTCATGCGTAATCTTTTTCTGCATGTGTGTGATTGCTCAATTCCGTTACATGATTATATGTTGCATTGTGCATCCGTGTGTAATCCTTTTCTGCATGTGTGTGATTGCTCAATTCCATTACATAATTATATGTTACTTTTCAATGTGTTTGATATGTGCATTGGCATGAATTGGAGTGATCTTATTACTTGGTGTAATTGTTTGCATGCATAGTGGGTTGGGATGCATTAGTAGTGTGTTGTATGTCTTTTGGTAAGGTGAAGTATAAATTCCTAGGGGTACATTGGTGATTTGTACCGAGGATGTGGAGTGTAGCATTTGGATCAAGAGTGGAGAGGTGATCAAATGTTGGAATCCTTTATCCGTGAAGAGACCTTGATCGGGTGGAGTGTGAAAGATGCACTTCTATCACTTCTGTTAGTTGGAGATCAATTATCCACTTAGGTTTGAAAAAGTAATGTAGTGATAGAGGATTATCCCAAAAACTTAGAATAGATTATGGCTTACCAATTTGACATGCGTTTAGTGATTAGTCTAGTGAGTATGGTGTGCGATGATGTGAGATATGTGTTCTCGAGGTGTGAGCAACATGGAATGTGATAGGATAAGTGTGGTGTAAGTTTTAGCGTAATGAGTTGGATATGATTTTTAGTTCGATGTAATGTTTGATGTAAAATGGTACAAAATTTATCTTACATTTTGGTACAGCGTTGAATGTGGCTTAAGAGACCCAAATTCTCTGCCAAGCAATCTTGTATGTTGTACTACAGTAATGATTTTGCCACCATGCATTAGAAGGATCCCCCTTGTGTGCTAGAAAAGTGGTGCCCCACTTTTTCTGGCATAGGGACTTTGCCCTGTATAGAATGCTATTAACGACAAATAGTGAGCTCCCGTGTTTTATGCAAAAAGAGCAAGTGTCAACGTTATGCAACCATCATAATTTTATTTATTTATTTCTCTCTAAAGGGTTGTTATATCTATCGTTCAATCATTTTTTAAAATGTATATAACACTATTTATGACAATTAAGATAATAGTCGTCATAGGCAATTTTCCTTGATGGTTATAGTTAAATTCATGGAGTTTTTTTATTTAATTTTTTTTAAAAAAAATCAGAGTAAACACTGTTGATGATATGGCTAAAAAGAGGCGTCCAAGACAGAATAAATATTCCACAATGGCTAAGATTTTAATTAGACATCATGGAAACGCGTAATTTTCACACAAATGTGCATCTAATGGCTCCATATCGATCATTTTATAGAAATTTGAATTTCTGAAGTATTGTTGCATCTTATTGCTCCATATCGATCATCTTACATTAATATTATATATTCGAACTCAAGATGTGCGATGCTCCTATGTATGCATCCATATCATTGTATATCCGTATTCAAATGATGTATATTCGTATATCTGTTCAATCAATACGATATTCTTTTTTTATATGGATTAAAAATTAACTCGATTTCTCAATTATTGCAAACCTCTTCTTAGCATAATATAGTTAGCTAAATAGTCTCTTTCCAACCAATAACATAAATTTCTGATATATTTGGCCCCCACTACGTACTGAACATTGGTAATGAGTCTCATCTGGAAGGCCAAGATCCATACCTTCCTAACAAGCCATGCAGCCAGTCATTGTTTGCCACGTAAGGTTGACAGAAAATCTGTACTGCAGTTAGGGCACCCAAATCGAAGAAAAACGTGGTGGGTTCATTTAGATAACAAGTCGACTCCATGTGGCTTTAAACTGTTGGTGCCTTGAATTATATACATACAGTTCGGAGAAAAAGCGATTTCTTTGTCTCGAGTCTATTCTACCAACAATCTACGTCTCATGTAAACCATATACTAATAATTTGAAGCAATCAAAGATGTGAAAACGAGGTTGAGGGAGCCTTGCCAGCTAGTGTCTTCTAAGAGAAAGAAGGGACTTTTAAGGGTAGAAGCTGACCCCTCGAAATTATTGGGATATCGCCGTCGAAAAGCATGTTACTGGTCGATATATACTTCCCTCTTTGCTAAGTTCACCAAGCGAGTAATGTAGTAGGACAATGGAGGTGACAAGGACGATGCTGATTTCCTTCAATTTTCAAGTTCGAGTTGTCAAGACTCAAGGGTAAGATATTACATCCATAAAAATGAAAGAAATAGATAACATATAAGAGTTTGAGCTGTCCTTAACGGTTTAGCATTTCAAAATGAACTTCAGATCTTAATGAAGCATCGGAGCTTATTAAACTCAAACGAGGATTTTATCTCGTCTAAAAATCAAACGAGTATTTGGATTCATGTACTGAAACGAGTCACTGTCTTGCGAAAACAAGATAAGAATAATTTCACACGTTGATGAAAAATGAACATTTGAAATGTTGTCTTCTAAAATGTAACCTGCTCCAAAAAAATGTATATGAATAAATCAAGAGACTTGATTTATCTTAGTGCCAAAAAAAAAAAAAAAATCTTCATCCTTAAGTAAGATACACGATGCTGGTATTCCTCGGTGGTACATATTAATATATTATGGTACCAAATACATATTGTGAAGAATTTTCAGCCTCATTTTTCTTCTATCTCGTCTAATATGAATTGCTTTGACAGTTTAATTTCATTTAATTTTATTCAATATATGTTGCCTATTGATTTATAAATTACTAAATTGCCAAAAAATAGTTTAAAAAGTGTGAAAATCAAAATATGATAAAAAAAACAAAAACAAAAGAAATTCAAAGTAAAATTATTAAATTAATCGTGCTCATTTAATGCATCCATGGTGGTTAGGCATGCGTATGGGCAATCTAAATCAATATAATGCTAGTTTTGTTAAGACACGATAATGATATATACTAGTAGCATTATTATACGACCGTGATAGACTTGCTGCTGACATAAATTTTTGCACCATCTAGATGTGAGTAATTTACATGTTGATAAGTATGAAATTCATATAAAATGTATGAGTAATGTACACTTTGATTAGTGGGGTATTCAAAATAAAAGGCAGAGATTATTAAAATTTGGGATACTATTTTAAACGGTCAACCTTATTTAAAGAAGTTGTTCCAAATTATTGTATATATATTGAGCTATATTTTAGTATTTTATTAATGTAAGATTTATTTCTTATCACGCCCTCACAAGATGATAATTTGTTTGAAATTACCAATCTTGAAATTTGTGTGCACATTTGAATTTTAGCCGGATCGAATTATTCGTTGGAGTCTATTACCATATTGTTGGATTTTGGACTCCAAACCACCAAGAAATCGGGCTTAGTTTCTTCCAATCGAACCACCACAATCAACAAACCTAATCCCAAACCAAAATCCCAACCGGTTGCTCACGAGTTTGCCCACAAAGGGCTTGGTGTGAAGAAGAAGGTAGCCACAATGTTCAACCACCAAGGCTAAAGAAGAAGGGAGAAAATGGATCACCAAAAGGGCACAAAACCAAAGCACAAAACAACAAGGGACTCAGTTTTTCTCTCCAAAGGAAATGGCTTCCTGAATTTCACACGACTACAACAATTCTTCCACCTAACAGAAGTGATAGAAGTGCTTCTCTTGCACTCCACCTGATTAGGGTATCTTTATAGATAAAGGACTTCAACATTTGATCACCTCTCCACTCGTGATCCAAATGTCACACTCCACATCCCACAGTACAAACCACTAATGTACCCCTAGGCATCTATACTCCACCATACCAAAAGACATACAACACACTGCTTATGTATCCCTAACCTATTATGCATGCAAACAATTGTACAAAGTAATAAGATCACTCAAATTCATGCAAACCCACATATCTAACACCTTGAAATGAATATATAATTATGCAATCTAATTAAACAATCACATACGTGCAGAAAATGATTACACACTGATGCAAATGCAGTAACTAAGCTTGCACTCAATAAACCTCAGTAGGGTCATCACTTGACCCTATAGCCAAATTCTTCTCGCCTCACCTCTCACCTTACCATTCTGCTTATCCTTCTTCTTGGGACAATCTCTACTAAAGTGTCCGACTTACCACAACGTACACCGTCTACTACTAGACTTGTCACATCCCTGCTCTTCTTCTTGCCACCCTCATCACTCGAGTCACTACTCGAATCACCATTGTTTTAAGCTCTACCCAAATTCATTTGCTCATTTGCTTAAATTTCATTCTACCCTTCATCACATGCAACTCACTATTTCTCTTAACTTCTTTCCAGCCTTAATCTCCATCTCCTTATTCCTAAGAGAATCTACGACAATCTCGAGGGTTCAGATATCCCTACCATACTTAATCGCATTCTTAACCTCTCTATATGAATCAAGCATAGAATTAAGCAAAATGATAACCTTATAAGTTTCAGACACCTTCTCATATCAATCAACGATATCTTGAATCAACTTATTAAAACCATTCAAATTGTCATCAAGATTCTTTGAATGATCCATTTTAAAGTTGAAAAATCTTTCAAGCAAGTACAACTTATTTGGAATAGATTTAAACAAATATAAATCTTCTAAAAATTCTTCGGTAGAATCAAGTTTTCCTACTTTACTCAAAACAGTGTCAGACATGTGTAAAATAATTAAAGTGTATGCAAGTTCATCATATTCTTCTTTTTGTGTTTCTGTTAAATTTTCAGGAAATTTGCCGTCAATGGCTTTTGAGACTTTTTGTTGACCAAAAATACCTTTAATCTTTTGTTGCCAAATTGAAAAATTCACTTTCCCATTAAAAATTTCAATTTCGAAATGCGAAGACATTTTGAAAAATAGAACAACAAAAAATGTACAAATAGGTCACACAAAGTAATTATAGGGCAATAATATACACCGTTCTAGATTCTCAGGGTTTCGTGAGACACAATATCTCAAATCAAGGGAATGTTCAAACGGGTCAAGTCCAGGTGTTCCAATAGGGTAATCAATGCAACACAAAGATATATAAACAAAAAATTCAAATTTCCACGCAATGTACTCTCATACAGTGACTAAGAAACAGTTATAGTACAAACGCAATTAACAACTTGCATTCAAATTCAACACTTCAAATAGAGTAATAAATTCCTAAAATTCTAGCACAAGCAATAACTATCCATTCACGGTAACCCCAATCATAATGTCTCCTAACACGATGACGAGCTAATGCTGAAATTTAAACGAGATAAGCCAATTTACCAGAGCGGACCTATCTGAATCCGTAAATTACGAGAGATGCGAATTTACTGCTTTAGGGCCACAATTTGTGCCCTAAAGTAATTCAGTAAATATTTTACAGTTTCGAACGTAGTACCCACCAAGGGCAAAATCGTTCAACTTTTTCTGTGTAACCTGAAACACTGAATCAAAAATATCAGTACGTTTAGGAAATCAAAATAAACAAACTACCTAAAAAAACCATCGCCTGAAAGCCTGCCACGCACCGCCCAAGTCCTTTGCATGTGGGATTCATGCGCCGCCGCTGACCTCATGCACCAACCACCCAACAGCACCTTCACCTTCTGAACGCACTGGTGGTCTTGGATTCTTCAACCGGCCACTGGTTTGGCCGAAAAATCGAATTGCAGGTCTGGTATTTGCACAAAAATTAGACAACATTTCTGCTTCACTTTCTATCGGAATTCTACTGCGTTTATGGGAGTTTTCTGATCAGATTTTGGAGCCCAATCCACCACCGACTTGCTTTGATACCATTTGTTGGAGTTTGGACTCCAAACCACCAAGAAACCGGGCACAATTTCTTCCAATCGAACCACCACAATCGAACAAATCATTCCTACAACTTACTTAGGTCATTTGAAGTAACCTAATTTAATTAGTTTTACTCATAGCCCGACTCATTACGTTGGAAGGATTTTTGGTTGTGGTATCGACATTTCAATTCACTCATCAGTCGAGGTCCATGAAGTATAATCTAAACTAAAATCGGTTTAACATCATCATCCGAATTTATTGGATATCAAAGTCCAACAAATATTAAAACTTAAACTTAAGAGGAATAGTTTAAGTCTTTTTATATTGATATATATTTCGCTATTTAATCGATTGTGAAATTAATCCCTTAACATAGATTCCATATTCTTAGACATGCTTATCGGTTACACAATTGTATGTTATATTGTTATACGACAGTGATAGTCTCGTCTTTGAGGTCAAGGGAAAAAAGGGTTTTATACGAACAATTCAATAAATGAATCAATGACCACGTCTCAATTTATGTTCAATTGACCTTGTTGGTAGAAAAATGTTCCATCCAGAGCCATTAATGGAATTGTGGTCATATGGCCTCCTTATTTGCCATGTCCTACAAGATTAGGAGTATATATATGTTTGGTAAAGCTTCGATTTTCATGAAAGTAAATTTTTTCTTTCTTTCTTATTATAATGGCTGTTATGATCGTGTACAACTCAAGTCAAATGAATACTTAATGTTAAAGATATAATTTAAATGAATTATTATGTAATTTCTCTATATTAAGTTAACTTTTAGATGATATAATTTGACTCGCCTCTTCAAGAGTAAACAAACTATCCTTTTTTGGCTCTCATATTTATTTTTAAATATGTGCATGTAAATTCATAGTCTTTGCTTGTTAGTGTTTAAATGATTAAAATTTGTAGTCCTACAGATATACTACATGATTAATACGTGGATAGTAGTTGTGGATCCAGAATTTGTAGATAAAAAATATGTTTGACTAAGTTAGATTATATTTTAAGCTTTGCTTAAATATGAACTTAAAAGGTCATGATGACAATAATTACAAGAGCTAGGGATTAACCAAAACGTAAAATCCCATGTAGCAACCCTAGCATGGTATAAACAAAGATAGAAGGTACAAAATACACATCAATGGATAATACCTTATTAATAGGGTTTCGTAGAGATAGGAGGGTCCATGGATGACTTACCATTAGCTGTATGGAAAGCTAATTTTGTGATAGACCTTTCCATTCCAATTCAAGCAGTTCTTTTCACTTTCTCCACTCGTGGATATAAATAAGCTCACAACTCTTCATTATAAACACACGAACAGATAAAATACATTTTTCTACAACAAAAAAATGGCCAAATTGACATTCTTGGGTCTGAAAGTTTTTCACCTGTTTGTTATCGTATGTGTTCTGGCATTTTCGTTGTCTGTTAGCGCACGACCGGCCACGTTTTTACAGGATTTTCAAGTTACCTGGGCAGACTCTCATATCAGGCAACTTGATGGAGGAAGAGCCATTCAACTTGTTCTAGATCAAAATTCAGGTATGCCTTGTAGGAACTAATTGCAGATTTTAACCATGATCAGATGATGAAAAGAAGTATTTGAATTTTAATTAGGATGCGGATTTGCTTCCAAGAACAAGTATTTGTTCGGACGTGTTAGCATGAAAATCAAGCTCGTTCCAGGTGATTCTGCAGGAACAGTTACGGCCTTTTATGTAAGTTCATTCTTTAATCACAACATCGTGCAAATTAAGCGTATGTGATTTGAATTTCTTTTCAAATTTAATCATATTTTAGCACTATTCCGAACTAGCCATCCTTTTCCCAAATATTTCATTTTTGTGGGCTTGCATTTATTAGTAGTTTTACTGTGTCGTAGATGAACTCAGACACAGACTCGGTACGAGACGAGCTAGACTTTGAATTCTTGGGTAACCGGACTGGACAGCCTTACACAGTACAAACTAATGTCTATGCTCACGGGAAAGGAGACAGGGAAGAAAGGATCAACCTTTGGTTTGATCCTTCTGCAGAATTCCATACTTACTCGATCATGTGGAACCATCGCCAAGTTGTGTAAGTTCCCGTGCAATATCTCGTGTACCCTTGTCATACTGCACGTCCCCATCCTCTTCAAATTAAATTAACGATTTGTGGATGAAGTTCATGTCAATTTAACATTGCTTTTATGGGTTTTTTGGTAGCTTCCCGTGCAATACCTCGTGCACCCTTGTCATACTTCACGTCCCTATCCTCTTCAAACTAAACTAACGATTGGTGGATGAAGTTCATGTCAATTTAACATTGCTAACATTGCTTTTATGGGTTTTTTGGTAGCTTCTATGTGGATGAAGTACCAATTAGGGTTTACAAGAACAATGAAGCCAAAGGCATTCCATACCCAAAGTTCCAGCCCATGGGAGTGTTTTCCACCTTATGGGAAGCTGATGATTGGGCAACAAGGGGTGGCCTTGAGAAAATAGATTGGAGCAAGGCCCCATTCTTTGCATATTACAAGGATTTCGACATCGAAGGTTGCCCTGTGCCAGGCCCACAAAATTGTGCCTCAAATGTTAACAATTGGTGGGAAGGGTCTGCATACCAAGCACTGAGTCCGGTCGAGGCCCAGAGATACCATTGGGTTCGTATGAACCACATGATCTACAATTACTGCACCGACAAGTCCCGGTACCCAGTTACCCCGCCCGAGTGTGTTGCAGGGATCTAAAACTTCATTCTTAATCCTTACAAATATATACTTACAGCCTATTTATACGCTACTGCGATGTATAAGAAATGAGCCATGCCAATTGCCATGCATATAAAGGGACATGGAGGGAATTGTTTAAAATGTTGTTTGGTTAATATATCCACATCCTATGCCTTGAATTTGTGAGTCCGAAAAAAGTGTCAAAAGTCAAAATCATGTTCTTGCTGTATTATCTGTATGTATTTGTTTGAGTCAATAATTTTATAAGTCGCAATTGTGAAAAGGATGTAATTGAAAGTTTCCCAAGAACGGTATAATTGTGAAAAGTTTAAAAAGTTGTTAAAGGTTGAGATCAAAATTAATAATTAATTTGTGGTTCGCAATTGTGAAAAGGATGTTATTGAAAGTTTCTCAAGAACGGTATAATTGTGAAAAGTTTATAAAGTTGTTAAAGGTTGAAATCAAAATTTAATAATTAATTTGTGGTTCGCAATTGTGAAAAGGATGTAATTGAAAGTTTCTCAAGATCGATATAACTGAGAAAAGTTTAAAAAGTTGTTAAAAGGCTGAGGTCAAAATTAATAATTAATTTTAAGCACATATTTTATGATATTAACAACTTTTATCAATTTTTAAACTATATATTTCATCAACTTTTATCAAAGTGTGCTAAAACATTTATTAAAAACTTTGTCAAACATACTCTACATTATTAATTTGTTACTTTTACTATGAATCATCTCATCTAAAGTAATTTTAAGCTTCATGGTAACATAATAAACAGTCCAAAGTGAGTCACACAGACAAGAAAAGATGGACACCCGAGCACATTGTTATATTGTGTATGAGTCACATTATTTTAAAAGAATGTATTGTGGAATAATAAATTGATGGAGAATGTGTGGTTGAAAAAGAAGGAAAAATTATTGATGTGATGAAAAATATTATTTTATTAAAAATGTGTGGTTGAAAATGAGTACAATAATGAAAATGAAAATGTTAATGTGTATCAAACATGAGCTCAATGAATTTCGAGAGTGATGGGACATTTTAATGTGGAATCTGATTTTACACAAAAAGTAATTAGACCAATTTTAGTTAAGTGTTATCCATCTCTAAAAATCAGAAAAACTTGTGTATTTCGTGAACTCTTCTATCTAGGAAATAACAACACAAAATCTTGATGTAAATAATAATCTTAGGGTGTGTTTTATGGATATTATTGAGGAAATAATATATTTTAAATAGTCATATAACGGAAAATATGCGGTTAAAAAGTAAGGAAAATTTATTGATTTGATGAAAAATATTATTTTATTGAAAATGTGTGGTTCAAAATGAGTTGCGAAAAAAATGTGTATCAAACAGGGGCTAACAAATACTATAAATTAAGAGATTTGTAAAAGCTAACTGATTTTTGTATGCCGAGTTTGAAAAAGTTTTTTTGAGATTATAAACTAGTTAAACTTCCTTTTTTTTTTAATTTTTTAGTATCCATTAAATTGGACCCCACAACTTTTATTCGTTTTTTTAATGACACATTTCGTGAAGGAAAAATCCATTTGTACAAAAATAGATTTCACAGAAATTCACCAGAATACTCACAATGAGTGAGTCCCACCGTATATTTAAAAGAAAAAAAATGCGCGGCCCCATCGTGTGTGAGTAGGGGTGGGCGTGGATTGGGTTGGGTCGGTTTTTCCCCCA